>JAVQJD010083556.1:0-22040 GCA_036023655.1 Nannoperca australis | reverse complement strand
CCCCCCCCCCCCCCCCCCCCCCCCCCCCCCCCCCCCCCCCCCCCCCCCCCCCCCCCCCCCCCCCCCCCCCCCCCCCCCCCCCCCCCCCCCCCACAAAGAAGACAGACAGCAGATAACCTCTGTCTGACCCCCAGCTGGGATCCAACAACACTGCCTATAAAACTCACCAGGCCTGAGGCATCACTATAGCTATTGCTCTCATCTGGATTTCAAATAGAGGGACTGGGACATGATCTGTTAATTGCAGCTAATGAGAGTCATAAATGTGAAGTGAAAGGAGCTGGGGATGCTGTATTATAAAGGGCTACGACTAAAGTGGGTTTCCCTCCAAAAACAAGACAGACCAAACCATTCACAGACCTGATTTCAAATAAATGTCGGGCAATCATGACAAGCTCACCCACACACTACCACGCCCTAATGAGGGAATGCAGCATCTATAAAGGAGCACGACACATGCTTGTTTCAATCTGGCTCCAATCAAATGTTGTGGTGCTGGCTGCAGAAGCTTTGTAGTCTAAATTTACCCTCAAACCCCACGTACCACAGGAAACTTCCTGTGCATTCTGCGGTGACTGTGATGTGTTTTCATTCGACATTCGTCTTTTTTCATCCCTGCCTGCTGCTCGCAATAAAGCTCTGGCTGTCAAAAGTAAAAAATCCTCTGACTTAGCACTGGAAATATTGCGTGAAGAACCACTTAAAAAGAGTCTGGCCTGTTTACCCTTCAGCTAAACTATTCCCTTGTGTGCGTTTGAACACTGAGGAATGTGAGAATTGACGCAAAGGACATCAAGGTTGGCTACAGTATTGACACTGTCTCTGTGTAAAGTCTCCATTCAATGGCACTTTCATTTTCTGTTTATACTGAGATAAGGGACCAGACATCAAGATAGGGATACAATAGTTATTAGGCTTTAAGGATGATCAGTTTTTAATCACGACAGCACTTTGAGAGGAAAACAATATAGAAGAGCTATAAGGTTCAGAAACAGGGATTTTTTCCCCCTGGCCCTGCCATTACTTTATATTCATTTAAATATTGTAAGAAATAAACGATAAGTTAGAAATTTGACACAAACTAAATGACTAAAAAAGAGCTTGAAGGGAATCTGAATGTCTGTAGATGCATCTGGAGAAGTTGCTGACAGAGAAGCTGGCATGTCGAGCTCTCTTTCTGTCTTTATCAGCACTTAAGTCTGCACTGCTAAACAATCTGAGACCTGAATCGGGAATCAGGCTCCATTTGAGAACACACAACTCAGTTACTGTGCAAGTAAAGGTCCCGCATTTAAAATCTTACTTAACAATACGTTGCATTTTCTAAGCAAATCATATCTATGACATCTGCAAATAAACTAATAACTGTTAAATGTAGTAGAAATAAGGTATTAAGTAGCATACAATGGTTATTGTAAAGTACAAGTACTTCAAAATAGTTTGTGGTACAGTACTTGAGTAAATGTACTTTGTTAAATTCCATCAGAATTGATAATTCTGTTCTTTTAAATATCAGTTTAACACAGTGACACAAATATTACTCAAAACCTAAAATTCTAAAGTGAATTTCCTGAATTTAGGCACAAAAGACAGAGAGGTCCATTTTAGTCACCTGCAGCTTCCTCCTTCCATTTTGCTAATGGAAGGTCCCCAGGGCACCCAGCTGTGTCCTCTGACCCCAGACACTATAATTAGGTTGTATTTGGAGCTGCTGAATGCAAAAAGTGGATTGCCAATGTGTAGAGCTATAAAGAAGATTTAAACCAACATCTTCAAAGCACTTTTTAAAAATCAATTTGTCACAAAGAGACACAAACACTGATGACAATGATGAATGAGATTAAACAGTACAATAAACTAAAACAAGGCTGTGTGTGTGTGTGTGTGTGTGTGTGTGTGTGTGTGTGTGTGTGTGTAGGGTGTATGGTGTAGAGGGAAACGTGTAAACTGCAGACTTGATCCCAGCTGCCATAAACAAATGTCTTGTGATTCGTGTTGTTCTGACTAAGTCGCGAGATAATTCATCTGAACATGACAGCACGTGGGACGTATCTTCATGCAAAAGACATGTGAGATCCCAGTGGAGAAGATTAAAGCCCACAAGGGCCGTATGAAAGTGTTGTGACAGTGGAGCTAAGTGATCTATTACATGTTTAGGAAAGCATTAGAGAGCATTCTCAGGGTGTCTCTGCACGTTTCCAGCTGCGTTTGCTATCAACCCTCTCCGACTCTGTTTATCTGGTACAGACCCCTCTAGTATTCGGGTTTCCCACTGGGCTTTACACTAACACGCAGTCACACAAACTGAGATGAGAAGCACAAAGAGAACTTTACAACCATATACAAACAGACACATAAACAATCAGGATCCTGAGAAAGTGCAATGAGAGAGCAGGTGTCGGTTTTCACATGCGGCTCTCATGAGGGCTCGCAGGATAAATATCAGCACTGGTTTTTCCGAGCGTTGGATCCTCTCACAGCCTCTGGCCACAGACCAGGAGCCCCTCACCTGCATGGAGAGGTGGGAAAAGGCAAACGTCAGTGCTCTCACTGACTCATCACAACACCACACTCCAGTGGAGTATGGACATTGTTCAAGCAGCCTCTTTCCTCTTTCCTATATACTAATAATTTACTGTTTAAATCTAAAACTTTGACTTCCCTTTAATGGTTACAGCTTATAATACTTTATGAACTAGCTACCAAGTAATTGCAGATAATGTGCACACATCTACATTCCTGTGTATTAACTCAAACCTAGGTTTTCAGACAAAAATAATCCAAGTGTGATAATGTAATTATCAAGTTGTATGTACTTTTGCATTTATTTTAGTGCACTCCTCTAGCAAATGGACTTTTTTCAGTATATGTATACTGGCATTCAGGATATTAAGGTTTATATAATTTAACACTAAAAGACTAATAGAAATATATATATATGCTGCATATGTGACCTTGATTCCACGGGCACTTTAACATTATTTGGACGTTATAGATACTGCTGCCACACCAAACTTTCCTGAGTAATATACAACCTGTAGACCCCATCACCCTTCTCTCTGGTACACATGTCATGTAAAGGTTGTGTTCACTGGTGATAGTTACACCAGTGCTGTGTGAGGCTTTGATCCTCCTACAGGATAGGGTTTCTAGATGTCACTCATGTTGAATTTTTGTTGTGTTACAGAAACAAAAGAGTAAAATTGAGTTGAGTTAGTGAGATAGTAACTTTCAGAGAATCCTTACAAGCTGGAAGTCAGAGGGAAGTCATTACCATTAGTCTCATTACTGAAAACATTGATTCATTTCTTCATTACTTTTAGTTACACATTACCCTGTATATAGAAAATGTCAACATTTATGGAGGATACAGCATGTTTGCAAAGAGTCTCTTTGTGTCTGAGAAAGCGAGAACTGACAAGGTACACACAATGTCGTGGTCCCATAAATGGCAGTAACACCACACCGTCACTACATCCTCCCTGTGTTTGCGGGCGGACGCACAGAGAGGAATACAGCACGCCAAGTAAATAGACACAGCACCGACACATGCATGCAAACTCTCGTATGCGTACAGCAGCGCTGTTTGAAGACGCTCTCATTGGCGGGCCGGTGAGAACACAAGCGGACACAGAGAGCTAGAACTCTACGGGAATCTGGTTCAGTGGTTAAAGTATGAGGACAAGCAGACAGTGTTTCATTAGAGTGAAAGATGGCATTGTTCTTGATGCAGAATGGAAACAACCAGGTCTGATGGTTCACACACTCAGACTGGCCTTTAATAGTAACTTAGACACTGTGTGATTACAGCTCTGCAGACAGATGTATCATTTCTGTTCCAGTGTGCAGAACAGCACAACGGTCCTGTGACACCTTGTTGAGACGTTATATTCTTTGGGATTCATATTTATTTGTATTTACATTGTTATCTACAGCAGATTTTTGAAAATGCTTTGTCAGAGGGCCATATTATTTTGTTGGAGTGCCAGATTTGGTCCATGGGCCACTATAAGCCTACTGCTGTCCTAGGGTCTCAGCTGGTTTCCTGGCAACTAGTCGCAGACAAGAAATAGTCCAGCACATAACCCACCAAGTCATCCATTTTGTGATGACAACGTTACAATCACTGCTTTACTCTGTGTTTGAGTAAATGTATGTTTAAACTGAATCTAATGTTGTTGCTTTTAATTCTCGATCCCATACTCCATAATTTTTGTTGGTGAAAACTCTCAGTAACCAAGGGGGGGAATACATTTTCAATTTTCATGTTATGAAACAGTTGATAACCACATCAAATGATTTTCATCTCAGTTTAATTTCAGTGTGTTTGAACTATACGATCCTTTTGTGCATACCAGTGCATTATACAGCCACATGAAAGCACTGAATATGATCCTGACTGGATCAGACTGTGGTTCAGGTCATGTCAGGGTCACAAAGCGTGTGTGCTATTGTTTTAAAGACACATATGAATATGTGCGCACTAATGTGTTTGACAAGGTGTCTACATCTTACACATGTGGGTGCTATGACACATTTGTGAAGTCCATAACTAAGTTTAGGCACTAATGTATTCTTCTTTTTTTTTTGGACTACCCCCCCCCCCCACGCTCTGCACTTTAAACACTTTGAAATGCCCTACAGAAAACAAAGCTCCGTCCTACTGCAGACAATAAAGCAGCTGGATTTCTGCACATGTGCCTTTGTGTTGGTCTGAGGCCTTGTCATAACTCCATCAGAGAGGCCTAGACTTTAATCATGCACACACACACACACACACACACACACACACACACACGTACACTGAAAGCCACCGGCTCGCGGAGATGGATGGCAGTGTCAGCACAAAAGAATATTTGATTTGGTTATAAATACCACAACATGAAAGAGAAGCCCAGCGGGGAAAAGGGCAGAGGGCAACACAACCAGAGGAGGTAAAATCTTCATCATCATCACCATCATATATGTTGCGTATGAACATCAGGTTAGCGTTACTGAAGAGGAATCAGTGCTTTATGTTTCCTCTTTTGCTCATTTCATGAGCATATTACATTTTATAACATTTCAGAAGCCTTTGAAATGATGAATGATGAAAAAATGAAATGTTGCAGATTAAAGGCTACTGATCCCACGCACGAAAAGCTTTGTTATAAGCAAATTAAGTGCATTTGGGATGTTAAATAAGGAATTTCTTTGTGTTCATTTAAGACTCACAACCATGACCTAAACAGAAAGTGGGTAAAGTTATTGAATATTTTTTAAACCAAAATTTCTCCGCTACAAAACCCAGTATCATTAAGCATTTTTATGGTGTATTTAAAGGCCCCCTTCATCCAAACATGTGTTCTGCTTATTGTTTCCCCACTTGTATGTTTGACTTTTGCAGGAATGAGAGTTCAGTACTAGACGGCTGTTTTCACATTAATTAGCCGAAGAGGGAGTTTCTCTGAGCGCACCTTAAATCTCAGTTTAAGATGAACAACTTAGTGACACTCCTGGTCCAAATATGCAACTCACACAAATGTGATGTGGAAACTTAAAGCCTCCAGTGCACAAACACTGAGAATGGACTTCACAGGGAAGTAGGAGACATTGTGTGTGCCCAGTAGTTTAAAATTAAAAACCTTTGTACATTCATAAAGTCTGAATGAATTTAAGGAGAGAGAAGGAGTAGTTGTAGAGTTACGTTGCTAATCAAACTTTATTTTGTGGGAAAACCATGTCAGATAGTTAAAAGTTCCAATCCGACATGTTACATAGTTACAAAGCAGCAAATTCAAATCAACAAATTATAAAATCATTAGATTTAATAAGCAAACTGCCTAAGCAGCCTAATTTTAGAGGTAAAATCATTTAAAATAATTAAATAAAAACAGAAATAAGAAAATAAACTGGAGGTTTCTGTAAACTCACCATTAAGTTAATTTGTATTTTCTATGCAAACATGTGAAACACAATAGTGAATTGAAACTTGGTAACCGTGCGTATTACTCATTCTGCAGGTCAGGCTTCCCTCCCCCTCCGCTGTGTGTGTGTGTGTGTGTGTGTGTGTGGTTTAAAGTTTCTCTTCTCGCGCTCTGATTGGTCGGTGAAGTTTTTCTGAGGGGGAATAACTTCAGAGCTCTGCGTCCCCTGACGCACAGCAGCCCGGAGAAGTTCAGGGGACAGTGTAGAGAGTTTAGCAGTATTCTCTTATCTCACACAGCAGGGTAAGAGGATGCTAAACTATGGAGGTTATCAGTGATAGAATCAGATTGGTTTTGTAGAGGAGCTTTACTCGCCGAGGTTTAGGACGTCGCAGTTTTGGAATAATTATTTTTCTAACGTGTCTTTAACTTTGCATCAGACGCTGAAAATGAATGGTTTTGGAGTTTGGATTAACGCCGTTTGGATTTTACGTTTTGCCATTTTTGACGTGGCTTTTTCAAGCTATTCCGAAGACCAGTGCAGCTGGAGAGGCAGGCAAGTATTTCAGATTGATCAGTGCTGTCTTCTGCATGTGTCTGAATGAAAATAAGGCTCAGACGTGCTACAGGTGTCTCTAGGGTGACCGCTCGGTGAAGGACGACGCTTGTTTGAGTGCAACATGTCGAGACGTGCCATTAGGGCGCAATTTAAATGTTTCTACTTCTCTGCTGCGATTGCGCCTGCAGGCTGTCTGCAGGAGGCATGGGGGGGTCCAGACAGACAGGAGGCTGCAGGATTAACTCTGCTAGGTGGAGGAAAAAACAATATAGTGCATTTAGTTGGTGAAGAGTAGATTCATTTTAGATTAGATAAAAAAATACCTGGAGAGGACTTTATATAAGTTTGGCCCTGTGTGCTGTGATTGGCCCTGGCTTCCACAGAGCATCCAGTAGGCGGCGCCTTCTCTGAGTATGTCTGGCTCTACCAAAGTCCTACTTAAGTTGGATTTAAAACATTTTATGTCATGTTTGGTTTCTACACATTTTTTATGAAAGGTTTGGTTTAAGTTCACTCATATTTGCAGCTCAATCCATCCTGCAGTTCATCATCATGCAGTGATGATGTTAGGGCCCAAACTCCTGCCTGGAAAAAATCAAACCTTTATATAACCTCGTCTCCCTCCCTTTTTCCCCTCTCACAGTGGTTTGTCCATGCAGCAGGGCAGCGTGGAGCAGATCTCCCTCCACTGCTCTGAGGGCACACTGGACTGGCTGTATCCCAAAGGGGCCCTGCGCCTCACCCTCTCACCCCGCCTGCCCTCCGTGGCGGTGGGGCCCGGCGGCAGCAGCTCGGGCCTCATCACAGCCTGCGTGAAGCCCTCGGAGCAGTTCCACGGAGCCCAGCTGTACCTAGAGAGGGATGGAGTGCTGGAGCTGCTGATAGGGGACCGCCTGGAGTCCTCTCCCCCACCCAGGGTTCGCTGCTTCAGCCGCCTACCTGGGGAGAGGGTGGCCCTCTACCTGCAAGCTACACCTCATCAGGACATCAGCAGGAGGATCGCCTCCTTCCGCTATGAGCTGAGAGGGGACTGGACCGCCCGCCTGTCGCTGGACTCCAACCCCATCAGCAGTGAAGGTGAGTCAGTGAGGCATGAGACAATAATCTCCTGAAAGTTCACGTTGTTTCTTTCTTTAGTGTTTTCTCTTTTTAACACACCACCAAACTGTGGTGAAAGTTTATTTCTTTACTTCCTTCCTGAAACGTTTGGGAGATGCAAGGTTTTAAGCCACCAGTGATGATATTATACAACATGAAATCCTCAGTGTAGATGATTCATAATTCAGAGCAGGCTTCTGTGGGCTGGTTGGACTTTCCACGGCCCGTGCACAGAGAGGAGGAAGTGGCCAAACTTTCCAGAGAGGCATGCTGGTTTGGAGTAGAAGAAGGGGAGCTGTGGAGTGTTAAGGGGGGGGGGGACAAAAGCACAGTATGTGGGGCTTCTCCAGAGTCCAGAGCCCTTTGAATGGGTGCCGCATGAGTATTCTGGGATTACTGCCGTCGCCTAGGCGACAGGGAGGCCTCTGCCCAGCTGAGATGCTCTTCTCTTTTGTTGAGCTGCCTCTCTGTGGGAAGACTTGTCTGTAGGAGTATACTCCCCCCTCCATACATCTCTCTCCCACACACACACACACTGATTAGGTTTGGAAGGGGGTTTTCAGTGGACTAGAGAGGAAGGAATCTCATTTATCAAGAGGTTTTCACTAAGGAGGAGAATGTGCGGGGTGGGCAAGGGGCTGCCAAAGAACCACAAGGAGAACTTTAAAAAATGCCAGGACTTTTTTTTTCTTCCTATCACAGTTCAGTCAATATAGACGGACGGAGCTTTGCTGGTTACGTTTTTAAAAATGTGTGACCATCTGCAAATCCTGTTACAGCTTTTAGTAAGGTGCATTGCACAGAAAAGAAAGGAGAGTATTTTCTGGGAAGTGGGATGGTACTCCTTTAAGAAAAAGAAAACAAAATTCTTTGAAGTCCACCCCCGCTCCCTCTCCTTGGCCCCTGTCTAGCAGGCTTTGATGAGGTGTGACTGTAGACACCCTGAAAGGCTTTAAGGGGGAAGTTTAATTTGGCCTTTAAATCGTCTGCGGTGGAAGAGCCTCGCACCTTAAAGCTCCACTGGTCCTCCTCTGCCAACTGTAAAAGTAGCAGCTGTCTGTTAGATCGCAGTGGTTGGTCTCTCCTTTGTTGCTCGTCTTTGCGCAGAGTTTTAGGTCTGGATTCACATCTCACGTTCCTGTGCATGTGAGATGGAAATGCAGTCTTTGATTTCCAGAGTATTAGCATACAGGTGTTTTCTACCAGTTTAGAGTGTTGTGTGAGGTCACCAACTGACTCTCCTTCTCTTTCCTTTCTTTTTCCTCCCCTTGTTGTCTTTTCAGAGGCCTGCAGACCCTGTAACAACACTGAGATTCTGATGGCTGTTTGCACCAGTGACTTTGGTAAGTTACCTCATATAACATGTACAAAACAGGACACTCCCCCCACTCCTCTAATTCTACAAATTGCTTGTGTCGAACCGGTTCAAAGCCAGAGCACCCCCAGTGCCTCCAAAACCTCTCCTCTCAAAAGTGCAAAGGCTACAGGTGAAACAGTAGCTCTGTGCATCCCCCATCACACACACACACACACACACACACACACAGAAAACGAGGCACTGTAGTGTACTAATCCTAACGTCACCCCCTAGCAAAGGAGCAGTGGACTAATCTGCTGGCTTCTGATTGAGATGTAACGGCACTGAGGAGAAGTTCAGCTGGCAACAAAAGTTAGAAGGATTAGTGAAGAGGCTTGGGCCTTTACCATCAGTTGGTAGCCCACAAAGAGTCGACGCTCTAGCCAAAATAGGAACATTTTACATGCAAGATGACAAAAAAATTTACAAAAAGACAGATTTTATTTATGCGTTGTAAAATAACTGTAGAAATTAACCTGAATGTTCTGTTTCTCCACAGTCGTGCGAGGTAACATCCGATCAGTGGTGGAAGATGATAACTTACGAGCAGCGGTGATCAAGGTCAGCGCCACCCGGGTGTTTCGTCAGAAGTATGCCCTGTTCACCGGCAACAGTCGCCTGACCAGCCGGGGAGAGGTCAGGACTCTGCTGCAGTGTGGTGTTAAACCAGGGCCCGGCAGCTTCCTTTTCACCGGCCGGGTCCACTTTGGGGAGGCGTGGTTGGGCTGCGCTCCCCGCTACAAGGACTTCCAGCAGGCTTACACGATAGCCAAAGCAGCCCAGCAGATCCCCTGTGAACTGCCCGTAGACTGAGTTATAAACTCTGCAGCAGCTTGTCTACCACAGAGTCGAGGCCATATCGAAACCCAGGCCAAGCTCAGCCCTGTTCCATGTTTCGGAAGAAGCCTCGGTGTGCAACTGTTGGCAGATGTAGCCATAGTGCCACCAACGGATTTCGTCTTCCCAAAGGACTGAGGAGTGAAATGGACTTTTCCCAACTCCATTTCAGTGCAATATGCAGTCGCCAGGTCAGAAAGAACTTGGTGGAGTCGTGACATGAGGGACGTGGTTGAAATGACGATTATAAGCATTTGGCATTGAACAGTTTTTACACATGGTAATGCCATTATGCAAGTTCTGAGAAAATCTATTGAAAAGCTTTCCATTCGGAATAAATTATGTCAAGCCATTAATTTAGGCCTATTGAGAGTCATTGCTTAGAAACTCAGGAAAATAAATTAAAAGTTCTATACAAAACGTAATGCCTATTAGTGGGTATCCAGGTCAGGATACACGTTAGGCACCTTGTTTTGTTCAGAAAATGTCTGCCCATGGGAAAGAGATGTTTTACTGGCTACCCCTGTACTAGGGTCATCCTCAGTGTTACTATTATTAAGGAGATTATTAAATAAAATATCCTCACAAAACAAAGTATATATAAAAATATATATTTGCACTGATAAAGGAAAGGGAATGATCTGGAAAGTGTAATGCTGCGAGCACTGAAAACCAAATAAAAAGCAACTATATGTAGCATAGTGGAGCGATTGAGAATTTAATATATGTACAGACAGCATGAGCCCGTACAGTAGTAACACAGAGCAGGTTTCACAGCTCCAACTAGTGCTGAAAGCACTTTCAGATTCCAGCCAACTCTGAGATTCTGCTTCTGAAAGGAGATGCAGGCTTTTAGGAGGCCTGTTTGAAATAAGAAAACAAGGCATTATATTGTCAGACATCATATGTTTCATTTCAGTAGCCATGCAATATTTCTGCAACATTTTAGTAATTGAAACGTATTTGACTTTAAAGATAATTATTTAAAAAAAGATATGTTTGGGTGAAATTGCAGCAGTGTTGCCAAAGCAGTAATATGTTTTGTTGCTGTCAAGTTATTCAAACAAGAAGCTATTTTATTACATGAAGGTTAACATGATATTCACCTGTATATAATCAGCGATGTTCACAAAACTGATGACAACAGCCATTCACACCTGAAGTTATATAAACATGGTAGTGTGGATGAAAAAATTCTCTTAAACAGCTTTTGGTGGTTATTACACTGGATATGGCTAGCTCAAGAGAAACACAAAATATGCATTCATTGTATTAAATTCTGGTCTGTAAAATGATTTCATATCTATTGTGCACTATATCAACAAGGGGAGGGGTTCATACCAAATTACCGTGATGTGCTGAAGCGCTATGTCTTAAATGCATACACTGCCAATTTGCTATTTTCTATGTCAATATCAATGTGAATGTAAATATGTTAATAAGAAATTCTAGAAACAACAGCATGGCAAAGGGTCTGTGGAAAAAACCAACATTGTGTCAGTATTGTGGATTATTTTTATGTTTGTCTGTGTTATTAAAATACCCCGGGAGAAAACGCTCTTGCCGTTTTTGGATGTATTTATTTTCTCATGTAATTCACCTTGAACCCTTTTCTTTGGTCATTTCATGCTCCACCAACATGATCAGCGCTCTAACCCTCTCACTCATTAACACAGTGCAATCTATATTATAGCATTCGGGTCCAAAGGTTTCTAGCATGGTAAACTTTTCTCGGACATAAGTCCCTTCGAGCACCCATGAATCAGGCCCCTGAAAGCTCAGAACAAATGGAATGGTGAGAGAGCGAGAGGCCTAAAAGGCGGAGAGATTTAGGGAGCGTTTAGGACCCTGATGGCATTAGGATGGGGAAGGAGGTAGAAAACAGCGGTTGGAATTCTGTTGTCCTCGGCCTCCCATTTTCAGGATTCAGGAAGCAATAAATTTCCATTAAGGGAGCGGCATGGCAGACTCGGCTGAGCTGAGGTGCCACACTGTCGCTTACTTCATCCTGACCACGTGCACGCAAGGACACAATCAAACCAAATCTCTTTTCCACTCCGAGTAGATATGCGCAGTCAGACCTGGAGTAAAAGTTTGTTTCTTACCTCAACTTTGATTTCATCTACAGCACCACATAGCTCATCCGTTACCTGTTATGGCTGACCATGGTACATTTTCTGCTCTAACAGATGAGGAGCTGCATGGTGGATAATACAGAAACACCAACATTACTGAACCTTTATGATAAATTCAGCACCTGTTTCTCCTCCTTGCAAAATTCTGCAGAAACATGTAACTGCACACACCTCAGTAAAATCTCAGATTTACTGCACGTAGTAAATCCGTTTGAAAAAGAGCAGCTGGGGAATTAACATGGTGTTAAGGTTAAATGGGGGAAAGAAATTGCAAAAGCTCGACATGCCTCTCATGTCTGGCAAGCTATCTCCCATAGAAACCCTGGTTTGCCACTGCATCAGTAGTTACTGTGAGTGAACCTCCAACCTCCCCAGCTATTTACTGCCTCAGTGCCCCTTTAAAACGCCTCATAGCCGGGGGCCCCGAGCTGCTCGTCCCTGCACACGCACTCCTCTGCCCCCTCCACTCCTGTCCATCTGACCTTACTGCTGTGGGCCTGATAAGCCAAAACAAAGAGCACTCAAATTATACTCCCTCAGCTAATACATCACGTGACATTTTGACAAAGCTCAGCTTCCTGCATTGTTGTCACTTCTTTATGACCCCAGCTTGAACCCCCAAACTGCAGTATTAATGTCAACTTGGACACAATGACACAGTGACACTGTTTGGTTTTGCATTTGCTGAATAATTTTCAATTACAATGACTACTGTTTAAATGTACATGCAGTGTACAATCCAAATCAAATGTTGGGAACAAGACAATGGTATAAAAAATGATGTTTATAGAATTCTTTGCTCAAGACCCTGAAAACGTATATTTGCAATCACCAGTCGCACACATTCCTTTGATGCTGAGTGATTTTCACTTGTTTTGCACAAAGTTGCAGACACACAATAAAGCTTCCTCCCCCACCGTCCAACCGGCTCCTCTCTTTACTCTGTCCTGTTGTGTGGCCGAGGTGAGGCATGGACAAAGCGGGAAGCACTCAGGAAAGGGGAATCCAAAGCGAGGGGGGAAAGGGTTATTGGGTGTGGACTTCCGTCAGCCCCTGGGGGAGTTTGAGGAAGGTGGACCGAAACAAAGCTCCAGAGATGAGAGCACAGACAGGGGCAAAGTGCTTCTGGACACTTCCTTGTGGTCCAGCAACAACAACAACACCCCACCCTGCGGACAGGTCCTGTGTCCCAGAAGAAACTCTCCCTGTTATCCAGATATATCAATGTCCGCAAATCAGACCTGCAAACCTCCCGATACTGGACTTATTCAGACTTATCGAACTTGCTTGTCAGATGTCTGACGTGTCTACATGCATTCATTGCCATTCACACAGTGGGTGGAGTTTGCACACTTATGGGATGAGGATGTTCAAATTTCCAAGCACTTCAAGGACTGCTGTTTCCAAGGCCAAGAATCTCCAGAACAGAAATACATTGTTGTATCAACCAGAGTTTTTCCTTTCCCCTCAATTATCTTGGCTTATTCAAATAAATCTTTGTTTGAACATGTCTGTCTGCAGAACGGCAAAAACCTTTTCACATCAGTTGCACCAACAACAGCTAATTAGGTAACAATAGACACAGTCTACCAGCCAATTAACTATTAACTACTGTAACTACATGTCCTCAAATAGTCAAATCTGTTAATAGTTAAGGTTAATTCAGTTTCGTCCCTGATCACTCTCAGTACATAATTCTCACACGTCCTCCACCTGGATCTCTCTCCACTGGAACTGTCTTTTCGTGGGTTCATCATCTAATCTTTCCCACAGTTTGGGCCACAGCTGTTGGGTGCTGCACTGTTGTGGATCCAAAACAGTGGTTGCGATGCTCTGACACACACATTTTATACAGATCTGTCTCCTTGTGCCAAAAGACACTTGAGGCTTCTAAATGAATGAATCTCTGAAGCTCTTCTGCTGCTTTCCTTTTCCAGTGATTCACTGGTGTTCATCAGTGGCAGGTGATAAAGGAAGGGTTTTATACCAACTGTCCTTCAAACCCATCCAGATGCGACACAACAATCCATCCAGGCATTTTTTTTTCCATCAAGCACAAGACTGTAGCTGCATGGATGTGTTATATCTCTGCACACTCAAACAGGCTTTTGCTTCCACACTAATATCCCAAAGTTTGTCCAAAAAATATACAAAAGCTTAAAAGCTACACCCAGTTATTAGAGAATAAAGGAGAAGATCAGTGTTTTATCAGTGTGATTACAGGTAAGGCCACAGAAGGAGGACAACTTGAGGGTGCTTCTGTGCAGCTTAGGTTAGTAAGAAGTGATGCACAAACAGCTGTGGATTTCATCTGGCTTTATTTTCCACAAAAACAAATAATTTTGCCATACTGGAAATCCAACCCAATGCTACCAAACAAGTGGTCTGTCCACCTCTTCCTGTGACTCAGTGGCTGTGCATCCCGCTGCCTCTCCATCAGCTCAGCACCAGCTGGCAGCGAGCCTGAAGTCCATAAACACACTTTGGCATCCCAGATTCCCAGCTGACAATTTCTGGTTCCCATAACACCCTTCCACAGCTGGGAGTGATGAGACTCGAATGGAAACTGTGAATGTTCACGTCTGAGAGCAAGCTAAAATGTTATGCAAGTCTTATCATTGGGCCAGGGAAACGTAAAAGAACAATAAACGTCACGTCCTTCCTCAACTTTGATGGATAGAACTCGTAGAACAATATTTATTAGCCACTGACTCATATTAGTCTTTTTGTAGGGAACCATTTGCAAACGCTGATGAGTTGCCTCTATTCACAGAGCAGGGTGAGGGTAGGAGAGAATGCCATGGTCAGCTTTAAAGTAGAGCAGACAGTTTGGGTGGCTTGGGAGGTCAAGGCAGAATAGAGAACAAGTGTATTGCGGCGCAAGAGCATGTTTATCTGGCCATGTTATCCGTCTGAAGTACTGAAGGGAGGAGAGCGAGGAGCCCCCTTTGTTCCCCAAGAGCCTGCAGATGGCTGTAATCCCTTCCAAAATGCACACTGAAAATCAATCAAGACAGGGTGGACATGGTGCATGAGTGTGGAGGCGGGCGACACTTTTCTCAGGGAGGGGGTCCCGCAAAGAAACACAAGTTGTGTCAAACAAGCGTCTTTGGTGCCTTCCCGCCAAAAAAAGTATTGTGAGGAAAGACAGAGGGAATGAATTGCGACCCCCTCCAATGAAGGCCCGTTCGCTACCCCTTCGTTTGAGCTGAACACAGCTGCCATCTCCTCACCATATCCTGGGGCTGACATTGCCTGCAGGGGGTACAACCACAAAAACTTCCAAACACTGACATCATACTCTAATAAGGCTACTTAAAGACATTCACTGTGGCAGGATGGGGGGGGACTGGCTCACATTTCAGCAGAACAGAGATGGATGGATGGATGGATGCTAACGTCAGCATACTAGCATGGTCACAATGACAACGCTGGTCAACATGCAGATGTTGAGCAGGTACAATGTTCACCATGTTAACCATTGTGGTTTAGCATGTTAACATGATAATGATTAGCTAATTAGCTGAGGCTAATAGGAATGTCATTTGTTTTGCAGGTATTTGGTGATAAGTATTGGACAAATATGCATTTTGACCGGATAGATGAAAAGTTAAGGGATTGCCACAGTTATCAAAATGTATCCTGAGGGGGACATGAATGCCTGAAGCAAATGTTATAGCAATCCATCCAATAGTTGTAGAAAGAAGTCAATAAAAACCCAAAATATCAACCTCATGGTGGCGCTAGACAAAAAGCCATCCCTAGGACCACACAGTTAGAATGGCTAAGAATTAACATATTCCCTAAAAACTATTAAAAATCAGCTGATAAGTGCCTAGGTATAATCCATCTACAGTAAACAGCACATTTTCCTCGAGTGTTAAAATCTTCTCTGAACAGAACTCCTTGTAACACAATGGCACTTGAGTTCTCTGTCTTGCTTCCTCATGTGGCTGTCTCGTGTGGCTCTGGATACTAAACCCCAGACTGAGAGTCTACCCACTACCAGGAAGTACACCTGTCTAAGGAAGAGCTCTCCAACCCTGCCAATTAACCAGCAGGATTATGGTTCTCTACACAAAGGGGTGAAACCTCCCTGGCAGATCAGTTCAGTTCTTCTCTCGCTACCTGCCACCCACCTCTGTGTGTGAATCATCTAATCCTGCAATACTGCAGCGCTGCCCAGCCGCCCAGTTTGCACCCATTTCTTTTGGCCTGTTAGCTTTCTCCTGAAAGAAGTTGTCTCGGGTTCCCTCCTCAGAGACATACTGCACTGTGCCTATTGTTCAAACTGTTTATTAAGGAAAGAGGTAGGCAGGAACGAAACTGCCACTCACAGTGGTTTTGTTATGTTACTAGTATCTCCTTGCATTTTTCTCCTGCACAACACAGCTTCAAGCAAGAAATGTCAACAGATACGCCCAGTGCGCAGTGCTCTGAAATATGTTAAAGCATGATGATATTTAATAGCATTCTTATTATGAAATTTATGGAGGTCAGTATTAAATGAAAAATACATCACTTGATGTAGAATTATTGCCAATTGAAAACATGTATATTAGGGTCTGTAGTTCAGTCCTGTTTCTCTCAAGCCTCTGTAACATCTACATCAATAAATTATTTCCTACATTTCCCAGAATTCATTTGAACAATCGCCAGAGAAAAGCTGTGTTAGGTTATTGCTCATAATCAAAGATAGGGAAATGAGCATTTGTGATACATACCCAGCAAGCAAAATAACTCATGAAAATGCTGCATATCTTTGATCCCAATCACTTACTAATACCCACCATGTGTTGTAGCTGCATTGCATTCTGGTCTCTTGAGACAGCTGTTGACTGAAAAAATGCCTAATTGGATTTCTCCTGAATGACCTTTAAATAAAAGTGCAAAAAATAGAGGATTGCATTTTAATTCTGGGAAATCTTCAACAAAACCATTGTATGGCAAATTTCAAACTACTTCAAATGTTTAGATATTTAAGAATACGAAAACATATGTTTTCTCCTACCCATAGTGGTGTGTGGCAATGAAGATAAGGAGGAACATCCTTGCAATGTGATCGAAGGTTGTTTTTTCCTTTGAACAGTCGTGAAATCAAACATTACATACTTCTCACATGGTGCAACGGGACTAAGCAATGCTAAGTGGCTCCTGACAGCATTTTTCATGGTGGATCGAGTGGAAAGGAAAAGAATCGGAGTGACTTGTGAAGCCATTTATGTATCAGATGTGTTGACAGTTAGGCGGCATGTTTCTATTCCAACAAAGTGCACTCACACATTGTGCACCAGTCCAGCCGCTGTGGCCTGTCTGATGTGTCAGAAGCTCCCGAGCCTTCCTCTCCCTTCGCTCTACGCTCATTCCAGTGGAACATGTGCGCTGGAATTCTCCCCCAATTAAGACAGGGATTAGCCAGGTCCACTGTGGGAACCGGCCGAGTGTGGGAAAACAGAGGGTCTGTCCCTCTCTCCTTCCCTCACCGACACTCAGCCTCATTCTCACTCGCTCTTGTTCATCAACCCTTACTGTAACTCTTCCTCCTCCCTTTTCTCACCCTATATTCTGTCTTTCCTCAACATTTTATACCTTTCAGTTTCTCTTTGCAGCTTGCTCTGTTTAAGCCCCACTTCCAAAAATCCATTTTCCATTGTTTCCCCTGTGATCTTTTTAATCACGCACACTGACGCCCTTTATGTTTTCTTCTTTTCATTTTTCTTTCTTAGCTACCCAGAATCTCCATAGCTTTCAGTCCTAATTCTTCAAGGTTTTCTGAAGTGCAGACTTCTTCTGTGCTCCGCTCTCCTGCCCCTTCCCTCCTCCCTCTTAATGCCTCCCCAGCCTTCGTACTGAAAGCTTGTCTGGAGGGGAGCTGGGGACTCTTGCATGAATAGTCTGAGACTGTCAGACTGAAAGAGGGGGTCAAAATAACAGCTCATCAGAAAGTAAAAGACAGGTGTCTCAGAAAACAGACAGTTGCATAGTTTCTGTCAATATAGTCAACATAAAATTTGTATTTAACTAATCCTATCTTCGGTATATAGCACATGCAATCTGCAGCAACCTTAAACTGAACTGAAATTCACATCAGAATCATGGGAGAATCCAAGAAACAACCCATAAAACTTGAATGAGCATTAACTAAACATCCATGGGAACGTCCTGGTTGAATCTCATGCTCACTTTTCCATTGTCATGACATCTCTTTCTCATGATCTTGCGATACTCTCACTATCACACCGGATTCCTCTCCCACTGCCTCCAAATTCCTCGTACTCATTGTCACCTTTTCTTCCTCGTTCCCACTCTCTCTCTCCTTTCCTTGCATTCCCATAAATCCCTTCCCTTTGCACTCCTCCACACAAGGCTTGTCCGTTCCAATTATGGCTGGGCCGTTCCGCACCCCCACAAACCCCCCCCCCACCCCATCCCGGCTCACACACTCTGCACACACAGCCCTGCTCTCATTAAGCCTGTATCAATTAGGCATTAACCTCCTAAAACAAAGGGCCTCTTGACGAGCGGCCCATCGCAGGCCATGTGATGTACTTCCTCTGCATTGCTCCACCCTGCTTCCCATCCTCAGAACGACACATTCATCCAAACTCTTTCCCACTGTGTTGGCCACAAAACAAATCTGGGCCCAAAGCTTCATTACATTTAACATTTATCTTTAGCTTCATCCACAAAACAGAAGAGAAAGTGTATAAGCATCAAATGTTTACTTGTTGTAATGTCGATTACAGGGTTTTGCAGTGTGTTGATTTAACATAAACCAGAATGCTGTGTGTATTCTGGTTAAAACCATCCATAATAATGAATTTGACCTAACCTTCTGTCGACAACAAAAGTATTATTGTGTTGGTGGTTTCATACCGTAGTATTTTTTCCTAAAATGTATTTACTTAAAACATCATGCAGCGTTTTCCTTCACAGCTCGGCTCCCCTTAAACGAGAGATTTTTTACTTTTACTGGACTGTGTTATCAGACAACCATAAGAGGCAAAGGTAAGAGTTTTATGTTTCCCAAACGTGAAACATAGGTTTGAATTTAAAAAGTCACAACCAGTTATTTTATTTCAGATGATAAAAAAGGATCACACATTTTTGGAAAGAAAACAATAAACACATTTCTGCTGAGATGACACCTGAAATGAGGGCATGTGTGTGAAGTGAATGTGAAAAGACATACGAGGATACTGTTTTAAGAGGTGGACCCTGAATGCAATGCAATAGTCCTGAAATTAATACTATGAGAAGCCAAACATTTTCAAGAAAGGAGTCAATTTGGTAATGTATACAATAATAATGTTATCATTTCTGAGGTTGAAGCTTAAAATGTTGTGGATTGCTTTATACTGAAATGCAACTTTGGTCTGCTCAAGACATAAGATATTAAAAAAGCATCTAACGATCATTAAATGGCAGCTTCAAAGTAACATTGTGCTGTACTGTGCAAAATGATACAAATCTCAGATTTATACAGCATTGTGAATGATGAAATCATGATCATATTAATGATCATATTACTGTTTAAGACGCAGCTATGAGAGGATCAGAGGAAAAGGAAAAATTCTTCTTATGATCAGTATTTACACCATAATAGTGACCACATAGCCTATAGTGGTTTAAAAAAGTTGTTCACAGTCCAAGAGGTGAACTTTTCCAAAATGCTCCAAATTGGAAAAGGAAACTTGGCACTTTGCCTAGGGGACCAGTTGTGGTGCACCAGACTTTAAAACTCGACATTTGTAAAGTTACAACTTGTACTACTCGTCTACTACTTTTCTTTCTTTTCGTTTAGTCGAACTTCAATTGTGCGAGTTTGCAGAGGCCAGGCACATCGTCTCTGTCTCATTATTGGCGCAGCAGCAAAGAACAACCTGGTTTTTGATTTTCCCACAGATCTGTCGGTGAGAGGAGTGGTCCCCAGTCCCAGCGCTTTGGCACAGTGACTATGTTGGCACAGACCCAAACTGAACACCCCCCCCACCCCTTTTCCCAGGGCCCTGGGAGTGTAATACATTACTAACAAAATCCCACTTCCCATTCCTCTCAAACTTTCACACCCCTGCTCCCCTCCTCCCATGGCTGGCATGCCCCCTGAAAAGAGGATTGGGGTGACATGAGTATGACTCTTTCCATCTCCTCCACTTTTCCCATCATTAACCAGAGTAGTTTAGCCTAAACATTTGTTTTTTTTTTTCAACATAAAACCAACACCTCTGAACTTTTAGAGTGCTTTCAAAAGGGTCTTCCAGTTTTAAAGTTATGCCAGCTATGAAACTACTGAAAACTAGGAAACCCAGCTACCAAAACCCACTAGGAAAAAATGCAGACCCTTTCACTGTTAAAGGGATTTAAAGAGAATAGATGTCTATTCACACCAACACTGAGGTTATAAATATGAATCCTCAATCTGGAAAAAATAAAACCTTGCTTGTTTGCTCCACAGTTCTCAGCACGGCATTGAGGGAAAGTATTCAGAGGCGTGTATGTGTCTGGGTAACATGTAATGACATTATTCTCACCAGGGTGACCCCTCATTGTCAGCATGCTTTCTTCTCCCGAGCTCGTGAAATTGACATAAGCTTCACAAACATTCCACGCATTTTTTTCTCAAGGCCAGATTTCTTTGGGGGCCTTTCATGGAGAAAACCACCAGTTTGAGCACCCCCTAGTGATGGTGGAAATGCACACCGTGCATATGCTCTCTGTGAAAACAAGGTATTCATTGACACTTATAATTAGTATCCACTTAAAAAGGAATCAAATGTTTCCATTTTACAATCACTGATTCCACTGAAATAAATGTTTAAGACTATATGTTTTTATTTTCAGATTTAATAAGTATGATGTTTAAAACTTAAAAAGTGTGTAATTTAATAAATCATATTGCAACATATTACTGAGGATCAGATTTTTCTTAATGGAGTGATGAATCGGCACTCTGGGAACGCACCGCCTCCTGTATCCCATTCAGGCTGCAGAGATGCGAGATCTCCTCTTTGTACCTGCAGACAGTGAAGCTCGATGAAACGCTCTTCTGAAAGTGTGCCTTCCATGACTTACAACATCATGTGACTTCCTGACCTGCCCAGGTGGTTGTCAATATAGTCTTGCAATTCGGACACCTGCGCCTCTGCAACTGTTGCTCTGGTGATGAGAAGGGCGCGCTCCTTCTCAAAGCTCACCTGTTCGAAGAAAGGAGATCTTCAAATCACCATCACAGAAAAGTCAAAGTCTTAAGAGGTGAGAGTCTTTTGTTTACCAGTGTAGAGTCTGTGATCTCCCTCAGCTGTTTCCTTATGTCCGGCCAGGATTCCTCACATATCTGCTCCAGTTTTGACGGCCTGACAAAGTAACATTTTTGTAAATTTTTTATGATACAATCCACCGCTGACCACATTTGTAATTTGGTACAATACAAAAATTCACACTCACTCCTGAACAGGCACTTGGAGGACAGCCACCTGGAACAGAAAAGGATTTAATAGCAACAAAGGTCACATCCATCAGTGCTGCTACATGATCTGAAGTCCACCTCTGCAGCAGAAAGTCTATTTGTTGCCACAGGACACAAACTTTGATTTTTTTCCAGTTCTCTCTGCTGACAAAACAAACGCTGTTTGGCTTTATGAGGGAAGTATGGACATGACGAAGAGTTCACCAGACTAAACGAACGCCACTTCAAACCAGCCATCCTGTTTTTGCGCTACCTGCTGCCGGGCTGCCTGCAGCTGACCCTCCAGCCTAGCCTTGTCCTGGCGAAGATGCTGGAGCTCCTTCTCAGTTTCATCTCTGAGCTCAGCGGACTCCAGGCTGAAGTGGGCTTCTGGCGGTCCGGGGTCAAAACTGCTCTCGGGTTTGGCCAAGATCTGATCCCTCTGAACCCTAAAGGCCACAATGTATAGATATTTATTCAAAGCGCCCTAATCTGTTGAATTAGTGTAAAAATGATGAATCAATTCTGCAACATAAAATTACGTTTGTGTTTGGCTTTTTATTGAATCTTAAATTTTTTCTTTTTTTCTTTAAAATACAAAAATTTCTCTTCAGACCTCTACATTTTTCAAATTACATCTTCTAAGAAAGGAAAATCACTCCTATGCAACTTACGAGGGATCACAAGTAGACAGAACCATTGG
>JAVQJD010083532.1:0-10512 GCA_036023655.1 Nannoperca australis | reverse complement strand
AGCTACCTGCTACGTGACAATGGGCAGTAATTATAAAATAAAATTAGGTTAATGTTGTAGTTTTGGGATGATTGCCATTTGCTGTTTCTATTTTGTAGAGATGCTGGCAAAGTAAGCTTCATTAATATTCTACCAACTGAATCAGATGGATGAAGTGGAGAGAACAGAAATGAATACAATTGTGGCAGATAAAGACAAATTTATTCATCTTCTATAAAATGTTTTATCCATAATTAAACATTTTTCATTGGACAAAGTACAACTTTTGCTTGAATGCAAAACTAATTTCTTACTAGAACAGTAACGCCATACGCCTTGACCACAACCTTGATCCATACTGGTTGTGAGTCTGCACTTGGGAAAGTGATGTTGCTTTCAACTTTCTGACTGTGTCAAAATAGCTGTCAATGCCCAGCTCAGAGTGAGAATCCTGCAAGCCCGAAGTCCTGGGGTCCTTCACCATGGCCAATGTTCCAGAGAGACGTGCAGCATTTATTTGTCTGGCAGTAATGAGGAGAGGGAGGCTCGGGGTGTCCTCAGGCGTGCCCCGATTCGCACCCCTCTAGCGCGCACACAAACACGCCACGACTCCAGACGCCACCAACCCAAGCAAAGCTGCCATTCATTACAGCAAATCTCAGTAGAACTTCAATAAGGCTAGACATTGGAGTAAAGGTGCAGACACACTTGGCTGGGTGCGAGATGTGACAAACACGGTCACAGATTGTTCCTAGACGTTCAGACGTATAAGTAGCTCCTGTGTGCTGCGAGCGGTGAGTTTATGCTGGCGTTTATCTGGTATTAAAAGTTCCAGGGTGATTGTAGTTCTGCCCTTCTCTCTCACACACAGACGCTTGCAAATCCTGTTGTTGTTATTGCTCGGTAGAGTAAGATACAACTGTATACGAGGACAATGAATGAAGTGAGTAAACGCATGCCTGGTGGGTCTCTGCACTGTTAATTCAGTTATATGGCTGCTCTGCAAAAGCAAAAGGACTTAATTAAATGTCTCACCTAGAGCAGTGGAGGATCATGTTGCCACTAAATCCGGTTTGAGGTAATGCCGCACTTTATTGTGATGATCAGTGCTTCCCCAGGGGTTCAATTACAGCTAAATCTAATTGAAGGGGAACCATGCAACAATGCTGCCCACCACCCACCCCCACCTGTCCTTTTCCCTTTTTGTTCTTCATAATCAAAGTCTCCGGCATTTTAACTAAGTCGGATTACCTTGGGAAGTCTTACAAAACTCTTTTGTAGACCGGAGAGGAGCAGCTGGTGGCAGAGGTCCACAAACTCATTACCTGCGTTTAAAGCAGAATTGCCTTTACAAAAGAGTGTAATATCCTCCATTAATTGTCTTTATATGAAGTTAATTAATTAAGTGAGCTGTAATGAACTCGAAACTTCTTTTGCTGATCAAACAAGTCTTGCACATGCTCCATTTGAGTTAGCTGTTCCAAAAATAATTGAGATATTTACTAAGTGGCTGACAATTTTGAAATTGCGAGCAGTTTCCATAGTAACTCAGCTGAAGTGTTTCGGACAAAAATTATCTTGAAAGATAATTATAAAAAATAAAATAAAAACTCCTGGCTAAGGATTATATTTGTGAAAGCCTATAAAAGAATCACAGAGGACAGAAGAAAACAAAACACTCCAGAGAGAGGGACAAGAAAGGTAAAATTATGTTTAATGCAGCTGGGCACTGATCACGATCTCACAGTTCATTAACCACGAGGAAGAGGCATTTTCCAGCAAGCTGCCAGTCACAACACTGTCTCCAGGGGCTTCATTTAACAAATATAGGCTTGGACTCTATGCCAAGTTTTATTGATTCATTATTTATTTAAGGATGTACTGAAGAAAAGATAAATAATTTAAAAAAAAATGGTGGTTAACTGGTATACCTTGGTCATTGAAGAAAAAAAAAATCAAGTCACATTCTATTACACTAAAAACATCAGTCTGGTTATATTTGAGCTACTTGTATTTTACTTAGTATTTATAATGTATGCTTCTTTATACTTACTACACTGAATTTCAAAGGGTAATATTTTACTTTTAAACCAGGTACATTCGTATGACCACTATAGTTACTAGTTAGTTGGCTGGTTAACATCTTATATACACAACCTGTGATGAGCCCATAGGTGGCCACGGACAAAATTCAGGTGGGGGCCCCTCAGACCCCCAACATCCCTTTCCTTGTTAGCTTGGCAATAATTTGGCTAAATGCTATATCAAAACTGGTTTTAGGTGGGATAAAGTAAAACAGTATTTACACAGAACCAACTTTAAGGTCGTAGTTTTGGCTTCGATAGAGCAGTCAAGTTAGCATAAAGTAAGTTAGCATGGGAGCTTTTGCAACAGTATATAAGGTAGACAAAATCAACTTGGTGTTGCTGCATTTACATAAGTAAAGCATCTGAATACGTTTTCCACCACTTCTTATACCTTTTAATTAACAGAACATCAAGTCTTTCCCAGGAATAGACACACTTTACCTGACCCTTAAACTGACTCCATCCACACAATATACCAGCACGTTGTACCCTGTATCGTAAAGTCTACTGTTAAACACAAGGTAAAAAATCTTTCTTTCCAAAAAACGTCCCCCCCGTTCCTGAACTTGCCTATAAATCTCCAACCCATTCTGTTGTCGCTTGGAGAGAAGCTTATTTATATGTTCACTGCAGGGATTCCAGTCATTTCAGTTTCAATTCATCAAGCTTAATAGGTATACTTGAAGGGGCTGCATTACTTCTGACCATTTCTTCTTCTAAGTTACCTAGCTTGCAGTAAAAGCGCACAATACATTTTCCACATAATTGCATCTTTGCACCAAAAGAATACTTCAAGGTTATTAGAAATGTAACAGGGATGAAATGGGATATTTGTTTGTCACCAAAGGGCTTTTTTTGGTCCCATACACAGCAATCACAAAAGGATGCTGTTACTGGCTCAAGACTGGTTTAAGGTAAGCATTTGTTGCTGTTTAATGACTATTTTGTCAAAAGTAGAAACCATGACGAATTGGATCTGACTCTGAATTGGATGGCACACGTGCATGCACACACATCAATATAAAGAAATACGTAACCACGTTTAAAAGAACTTCTTCCTAGGGGGTTTAGGGAGTTAAAGAAACAGTCCCCTGAGTTTTCTCCCTCTTTGTCTATCTGCGCCTGCACCGATGTAGCGCTAATCAAAATTGACAGGTCCTGCTTTGCAAATCCCTTCGCTCAAGCGTGTTTTCTCATATTCACATTACCTCCATTGTCGACCATATCAGGTTAAATAAATAAACATTAACTACTGCGCTGGATAGATAGGGGAGGGAAATGTGATGAGACAAAGCATTGAGATTGTAACATCTCTCTCCCCGGAGACTGATATGAAATTGAACGATTTCGATTAATAAAAGGCCTTCAATTAATTGTCGTCTCCTTTATTCAGCTCAGAGTTGAAACTTGGAATGATGTGATTTATTAGGAAACAAAAGGCACAGAAGAAAAAAAGCAAACTGAGCATCTTCCCTTTGACTGAGAGATGAGATGTGATCCTTATTTTTCCCCAGACACAGGTAGGATTTTAAGTTGTTATTTATTTATTTAAGAGTTAAACAGAACCTCAGTCAATGTTTTACCCACATTTCCTTGTTGTTAACACATTGGCCATTACAAGGTAAAGTCCTTTAATGCAGCAAATATTGTTTCATTGCATGTAGTAATGGACTTAATGAACTTAATGTTTCTTTCTTTGGTGATTTGGAAACCATACACGCTAAGTCTGGTTTGGAAAACTGAGGACTAAAGTTGGGCCTACAAGGAGCCAATGCAGGACAAGCGAGCAGCAACTATGATGATATAAGTGATATAACCTGAAACATCCAAACAGACTCCATAACATATTCTAAAATCGGCAGATCTTACATTTATTTATCATTAAATGAACTAAATAAGGATTTTCGTTTCATTATTTAGTGCATGTATGAATGTTTATCTGTGATGGACAGTATTGATGTCTGCTCTCATGCGTCTGTGTTTAGATTTGACTGGGTTATGGCTCTGAGAAAAAGGAGTGCCAAGGATTAAATTGCTCGATTGGCTGGTTGAAAATGACGGACTCAGTTATATTCCTGTTCAACAGAATACAAACTGTTTCAACACGATATGTTCCACTGAACATCTTCAGACCTTTCCATTTCACTTTTATACATCTATATCTATGTTTGTAGAGTCGCATATATATACCCCAGCCTTTATTTCTTCCCTTGTCCGTACCCCAGTAAATTAATACCAAACACTCCACTTGTGGATGCTGCTGAGGCTCATCAAAAGCCCAGTCACATAACTTCTGGTTATCTCCCCCCAGGCTCTTCTACCAGACACAAGAGAATAAACCGTGTGCTGAATAACAATATATAAAGAATTAATGGTTTTCAGATGCTGGTCTTCCCTTGTCTCTCTCCACCTCTCACCTAACACTTGGATGGGCGCTGGCAGTTGCCAGGTCATCATATGTGAAGGTTTCACCAAGTTTGGCGCAAACAGATGACTGAGCTGCAAAAGGTGACTAACGTCGTCTGTCATTACACAAATCACTTGTTGGTTCGTAATTTGTGCTACATCCTCTGTGCAGAGCAAAGGTCAGAACGACAGACACCGTCACACACGTGTGTCTAAAAGAGATGCGGAGCATTCATTAACAGTTCTCCTCAGCCAAATCACGTAGTAACTCACAAGATGTATTCCATTTGGTTTGTACTCTAGATGAACTTGTGGCATAGTGAGAGGTCCTTGTGTGGGTTGGGAAGGCAGACGCACAGACACTCAGCAGATGGACCCCACTTCAGCAAAGCGACAGGGTTACTGGTGGGGGAAAAAGGAGGTCCAGCAGTCTCGAAGACCCCACAAGACTCTGGCATTGGCCGCAATCGCACGTACACAGCCTGCGCACCCTCACAATTCCTTGTCTTGGTGACAAAAGTGAGAAACTTCACACTCCATCTCAGCGGATGCAGGACAGGTGGTGAGGAGGATGGAGGGAGGTGAGAAGAGAGAGGAGGAAGAAAGAGGCAAGGGGGAGCAAGAGCAGCTGACGAGAAGGAGATGCTTGCATACAAAAGTGTCTTGGCAGTGATATAAAGTTGGCCGTACGTTACTGTTCTCTGGCCTAACGACGGTTTGGCTGATCGACACACTGGCAAAAGCTCAACTCAGTCCCCAAAGGTGACAGCAGACGCTCAGGCCAGGTGGAGCAGTGACATTGGTGTCAGAAATCCCAAATAAAAAAATAAATCAAATAGCTAATGGATAAATGGTTTAAACAGTTTGCTGAAAATATTTAACAGCTGAAATATTTTGCTAAAAAGATAATACATTAATGGTTTAAAAGTACCTACAGTAAAGATTCTGCCTCAGTGACAGAAGTACAGACGCAAACATGACCAACCTAAACGTTAGTCCAGTTGTATAAAAAATATAATTGCTTTATATACTTGATGGTGTTAAATAACATTCAGTTTAAAAATCAGTTCAAATGAACACACTGGTGGCGATGAAGGGGTACTTGAGTGGCTGTTGCTGTACGTCAGACCATAAAATTGCTTCATGTGATCGTGGCTACTGGGAGTTGTTTACTTAATATGAATATGATTATGAATGAATATGTTCTTGATTATCTGAAGTAATCTGCGGGTATGTTGAGTGATGTAAGGAGATAAACGCTTCAGGGTGCCTCGAGGCATTTACACATTCCAGCCATTAATCTGCGGCCGCGATTTGCTTTCCTTTCCCTCAATCAAACGAGCTGTATTTCACACTTGCTTTCTCATCTGGGAGATGACACAACAGGGTAATTCACCTTATCTCCAGCCAGGTTCTGAAATCCAATAAACACAGTTCCCCATTGCCTTTTGAAGATGGGATTCCCTGTTGAGCACAGCCAGAAATTGACTTTGTGTGGTGTGCAAAGGCCTGACAATGGCGAACACAATGGAGCTGTAATTGACAAATTTAGAGGATGGTTAAAGCCATGGGCATCAAAGGCCGAGCATCTACTGATCACACCCATTACAAACAGCGTCTCCCCATGTTCCCACATTAATAGTGCATTTATTGGCTTGCTGAGTAAGCATTAACTGTTTATTACCCAACAGGTAAGAGAAGAATAAAATCAATTTCAAGACAACCAACAATGGAAAGAACACAATTTGCTTCAGTAACAGGTGCTCCAGACCTTGCCCCCTCCCCCAGCCCTTCCACCCACCATCAGCACCATTACCACCAGCAGCCCAAGGTGAAACCCTGATAATTGGTCATATGGGATGGGGGCTGATATTGCTCTGGCAAAAGCACTGGGTGTCTCGCTGAACAGGCCAGTGATGAAGCCTCTGCCATCTGCCCTGCTTTTCCACTCTTCAGCACATTTCCACGAAGATTATTATCACCTCTAATTTGTGACATACTATTTTAGTGTCTGTGAGTAGTGTCAGTGTTGAGATTGCAAGTGAACTAATCACTCACTGATTGCACTACGGTTTAGTACCAAGGATTGCTTCTCTGATTTGTAAATTATTGGAGATGAATGCTGTTTCTTTGATTTATATTAGGGTAATTGTAAGGCTTGCTTGGGTTTTCTTTTTTATATTCCTGACTCTGTTTGCTTGTTTAGTGTTCCTCCCAGGTTTCCCCCCTGTCATGCTTTGTTCTATGAGTTATGGGGTTCAACAGGCTACCATATGGACAGTAAATGTGGTTTCTGTCACCACAAAACTCTTTTACACTTTACTAGCGCTTTGCTTTCTTAATCATGACCGCCATTATCATTATCGTTGATGTAGCATTTTGTTTTGGTCGTTAGACTCCGGGTTTTGCATGATTAAAAATAAAATATATGGCACGGCGCAATCTGCGGCGTCTGTTGTGCCTGCCGAACCAGCAGTTCTGCCTGCATTGTTATTGCTCTCATCAAACCCTACAAATGTATATTTCAGACATTATGCCTCCGCTGCAAGATCGCAGTCACGTGGCAGTTTTATCATCCAGTTGGTGAAGCCACGTATTAATAAAAAAAAAAAGTCAACAGTTTGTAGCACCTTAGAAGGCCTGGTAAAAAAAAAAGTTGGGTTCAGTCAGTGGGCTGATATCACATCGGGAGATCTGCCCTGCAACACAGAAGCAGCCGAACACCCGTGTGGCTGCCTGAATGCTGAATACTAAATACTTTCTCCGTCCCTGCTCCCCCTTCCCACAGTTCATCTGAAGGGTTCTTTGTGGTGGGCTGCGCAGGGAGGCTTGGAGCTCCATAAAGCCACGCGACGAGTAAATTAAACCATCAAACTCATACGGAGCGGCCAAAGTGACAGGATTATGGCACAGAAAGTCCACTTGTGGATGAAGGAAATGAACACACAGAAAGCCTTACTGCATGATGAAGCAGGTTCTAATAAAAACAGCAGCCTCTCTGTCAGTGCTTACCGTCGTCAATCCACTGTCTTCAGCGTTCCCACACATTCAAATAGAAATCCGTAAAATATAGCAGCATTTTTTTTTACACCATATTTGTTAATTGGTTGAGATAAGATGTCAGCACACTGTGCGGCAAAATTATTGTCTCCCTAAATAGTAGTGGGTTTCACATTCCATGACAATTATTGACAATAAGAAAAGTTAAGCTGAATTCACAAGGCAGCACTAATGAGGTGTCATCGCCATCCGAGCCACTGTGGAAACTACTTTGGGCATGACAGTGAGACAGACGCCTTAGCACTCACTCTAATTTATCTTACTCTTCATGAAACTGGTTAATGGTTCTAGTACAGAACCCGAATGAAGCAAGGACAAAGAGACTTGAATGATCGGCCAAGTTCATAACGTCTGAACACCCGGCTTTTCTTTAGCATGCAGCACACGCCCTTAATATTCCTGCATTTATCAATGGAGACCACTCTCCCCAGAAAGACAAGAGGATATGCAAACGACCCTTGACAGAAGGCATTTGATATGCTAAAGGCTCCTGATAAATGGTATTAACTTGGCCAGGTGCTTTCCAGCATATGAATAAAAGGGATTTGAGAGAACAACAATATTCAGTGACTGAGAGAAAAGGTGAAAGAAGCCGAGGCGCACATGGGATTTGTTTAAAGCAAAATGCAACTGAGAAAAATCCTCCAAACCCATATCAGCACTTCATCTTTTAGGTATCTACATGCTGGATTCAGGAGCTGCTCCACCACAGTCTGCATACAAATGCAAAATGACATTCCCCCAGACTATAGCAACCAGAATCAGCAGAACATGTTCTAACCACTCTCACAAGTTCCTACGAATGCCCGCTGGATTTTAATATTTATGCCCTAACCATGTGTTGGGGGAGTTCATGAAATGAACACTGGATCTAAGCAAGACTGCGTGTTTCTTGTATGTAACCTAATCCGAAGGTTTGCCTCAAGTTAAATTACACTGTAGCTCAGCTAAGAGCGCAATTTCATCACCTTTGGTTCTTACCAGAAATTGGGTGCCCTTTTCTGATCTCAAATGTTGCATGCTCCTGCACCCCCACCACTCCACACTGAGTCTCTGTCAATAGAAAATTACCATCTAACATTTGCTTCTTTTGTCTGATTTAGGTGGAGGTTGGAAAGCCGGGGCGATTGATTCAGGGCATATATCAATAGCACAACCTCGAGATACTCAGCACTTTTTGGAAGGAGGCTGCATTTCCGTTTTAATGTACGGGCTTGAAAGCTGAGAAGAGGCATTTGGATTTCTGCATCGCTATTTAGTCTTTCATGAAAACGTGTATCAGTTTTACATCCATGTCTTAAGAGACAATGCACTTTGCTGCCTGTGCAATAGCTGGAAATTTTGATCTAGAGATCAATCTCTTCCCTCCTGCTGATCAAGGTGGTTGGTGAAAGGAAGACGCAACACCACACATTGACCACTTTGTCCTTTGCAATTCAGTCTCTGTTTGAGCACATGGATTCTGTCAATGGCCAAGCGACAGTGATCAGAACAAGGAAACTGCGTGAGAACAGCTCATTATTCAAGACAAGCTGATTTAGCATGTTTGAACATGATCTATGAACACGCAAATATGTGGCAATGTCTTTACTATCTTGCATCCCAAGGCGAATGTTTCACCTACTGTACATAACAACCAAATAACCAAGGAAATACTACACTAATATGCAGCTACAGTGCAATCAGTTGAATCGCTCCCTTTGACATTCAGTGCTCCGTCTACACAGGAACACTGAGGTCTACTTAGAACCCAAACTCTGATTCAACAGTTTGACTTTAAAGGAACAAAGGAGTTCTGCCGTCTGTTCAGTCAAACCTGTGGGACTAAAAATCTTCTGTTTGATGGCAAAAGATATTCTTTGAATAAAATATGATGTCTGATGTCATTTTAATTACCAGCCAGACAACATTCTTTTAGCATACATGGTTTGAAACCTTGACTCAAGCGTTTGACCCATAATCTTTGAGCAGATTGGCCAGTTTAGAATCTGTGTGTTTGCTCCAAATTACCTCAGTCTTCTAAGAAAGTAAATACATTGTTGTACAGTACCTTGCTGCAGATCTAATCTATATGCGCTCCATGATTAAGCTGCGTCCATATAGATGCCTTATTATTTATAGGACAAGACTTGTTCAAACTGTGTTGTGGATAGTAACTGGTGGAGGATAAGAGTTCACAGAAAGAGCAAAAAGTAAAATCTATTTCACACCACTCCCCAAGTCCATCCGTACCATACTGATCAATACTTTTACAGTTTTACAATCGTCTGTATAAAGTGTGAAGATTTGGTGTGAGCTTGTGCGCTCCTTAGTAACAATGGAAGTTGAAAATGTTTGATTAACTTTAACTATCTGTACTATATTTGTAAGAAATGAATGGTACTGAATGCCCATTTGAATCATCTTTACCTAGCTGTAGTTTTAGGCTTGTCTAAATGCATATTTTTCTAAGGTTTTCATCACAATAGGTGTTATACTACAATATTTTAATCTCTGGGTTCCTTGCTTTCTTTGGAAGAAATGTCATATATGTGAGATCTTCCACATTTCAGGAATTATGTGAATCTGAAAAATAGGTAGCCACAAGCTCAGCTGCAAATGTGTCCAACAGAAACATCAATTCTATCTTACTGTAAAGGTAGAGCTGGAATAAGAATGTTTTTATAATGAGATTAGCTAGTAAAAGGAATTAAGAAAATACTATTAATAGAAACCTTTGTCAGTCTGCTATCCCTGTTTTCCCATGTTGTGCTAAACATCCTGTGCTGCAACAGTACCGTACCTGTGAAGTAAATGCAGTGTAGTCGTGCGTGGGCATTATCAAGCTGAAGCTCCCCAGCTGTGGCAAATGAACCCCAGGTGGGTAAGAACGGTCCCTTGTATACCTGCCCTGTGCCTCAGGCCAGGGGCCCACTTCAGTGATCTGATGCTCCGCTGGAGGTCACAGATCACAGAATCCATGTTTTCTTTCCAGCCTGCT
>JAVQJD010083523.1:0-18032 GCA_036023655.1 Nannoperca australis | reverse complement strand
TCCTTTGCATTATTTCATACCCCCCCCCCCCCCATATCTTCTTCCTTCCTTTGATCAGGAGCCCTCAGTAAACAGAGGCAGGATTTACATCAGTGGAGGCAAGCTGCTCTCATCACTTTGCTGTGCCAAGGGTTTTTCTATCAGCAGAGCATTCGAGGCACCCAACATGGAGGAGAATTACATCAGCTCTTAGGGTGCAGCTTTTCTGTCAGATAGACTATGACTACGTCTCAGAGCTAGTAAATAATCCCTAAGTGCTCCTCTTTTGACCTCAGATTATTTCGGGGGAAGTAAATCTCATTGTTGTGTGCATGAAAAGCAAAAACGCTCTAAATAAAGTGTGAAAACACAGCTTTCTTTGTAATTTACTAATCAAACAATTAATGACTAAAACGTGCTTTGTACGTGTTGTTTATAGAAATTAATATAATCCCCATGTGATATGTAAATGTTCATATAACTGTAGCATTTCTCTAATGCTGTAGGTCAAACTGTTGTTCTATCGTTACAGCAGATCATGGGCGTCATTTATAGCCCCTTTAGTTTCCTCACCATATGGGATTTTATTCACATTGAAAGTTCATCATATGCACTGTTTACATTTCTTCTCAAGCCAAACATGATTTGTTTTTGTAAACAAGACAGTTTCTCTTCTATGTGATAATACTATTTTTAGCTGTAAGTGGTTTATTTATTATCAGGTTTTGGAAGTGTTTAACTTTTATAACTGAAAATGCATATCCACTAAAGTTCCATCCATCTATTCATCCATCATCCATTCATTCTGTTCACCACTTATGTGGTCTAGGGTCACAGACACATACATAGACACATATATACCCTGCAAAATAAATGAATGTGAACATAACAAATGTATTATTGGTATGGTTAAGGAAAAGTTTAACATTTTGGAAAATACAGGTATTTTCTATCTTTGCTGAGAGTTAGATGATAATGAAATAAAACAGCTGGCTAACTTAGTTTAGCTTAAAGACTGGAAACAGGGGGAAACAGCGAGCCTACAGTATGTGTCCAACAATTTCTAACACAACACTAACACACAAGCCTGCTGCACAGGTGTGGATGTATGCTGTAGACTGTCCCAGTCTTGTCATTATCTGGTGCATCTTGAGAGGTCTCCCAATAACTTCATCTTTGCCTTATAGTCAACCCTTTCACTGACCTCTCACTTCTGGAGAGGCTGGCAATGTGCAGAAATAGTCACAGATTTCAGCTTAAATTTTTTTTTTCCGAATCACATTTTGTGTGTGAAAGTGACATAACTGATTGTGCCCATAACCAGCACACACGGCAGGACTTTTAAATCCACTTGATGGCAATTGGTGAATCGCAGCAGAGGGATGAAGAATACAAACAAATAAAAAAGTAATGAAAACGTCACATAAAGAAAAACCCAGTAACCAGTATAACCTACAGTATATTCCAATTATCCACTTATTCCAATGATATTTTGGCTATTCATCTGTGTTGCTGATCCAAGGGCCTCCAACGCAGATGTGCCCCATTAATGCATGTTTAAACAGACTTTCACATAATGGGGGTCTCCTAATATAAATACTGTACGTGAACTACTAGTGCTATATAAAGAATGATCAGAATGTGTTCTTAGCAGAGCAGATGGTTGCAATTCTGCCAGCGCTAACTAGTACTGAGCGATTATGTGTGATGATAAGTTGCTTCTCAGTTGAAAGCCTATCATTAGGGCTTTAATTAAAGCAGTAGCTAGGGCGGGTGACACTGTCTGCCACAGATTCCTTGGACCCATGGGGGGACAGTGTGCGTGTGTGTTTGTGGGGGGGTCTCACACTCATTCTCTTTCTGTCAGAGCCACGTGGTGCACATGTGTGCCACATGAATCTCTTTTTCCATTTGTGTTAGTAGCTTGGTATACACAGACTCAGGAAACACAGATGGCAGTGTCTAAGTCCAGGGGCAACCAGTGTCTCCTTGTGTGGTCGTGCATCTAGACTAAGTGGATGCCCAATGGCATTTATAAAGGGGAAGGCTGGGAAGAGTCTTGTGAATTGAAGTATTCTTTCACTGTTGTTTGGACACAAGAACCTGTCAAATTCATTGCAAACTCTTTTGCTCATTACTGTGTCCAAAACTGCGAGTTACATTGAATGTGTGTTTGAACAGCAGAGACGTATATTTTTTATCTGTAGTTCATTCTTTACTGCTCTGTGTTCCCCAGAGAGACAGTTCTTATTAAAAATAAAATAAATACTGTTTTGTGCATTTGACCATTTGAGTATAAAAATAGAAAAAATACTATAATGCCATCTGTACAAAGGACAACTTGATAGTCTTAGCTTTGTGTGACTGGGGTAGATTTTGCGGATGCAGACAGATTAATAAAACATGGCTATGGATATATGTTGTAGCCCAGACCTGATTGAAGAGCCAGAGGAGGACAACGCTGCTTTTCAACTCTTTTAATGTTTTGGCACCATAGACCCCAACAGTATCTAATGTAAACATATATTAAAGTGTTAGAGCACCCTGGCTCAAGAGGCAGAGTAACTATCATAATTTCTTTCAATTATTTCTTCAAATATTTTATATTTATAAAATTGCTGATATGTGGCATTTTTAATTCTTGATCTACTCATGTAAATTCTCAATCTTCTGTTTGCAAATGTGCCGTAGTAACAATAATAATTACTGTTATCATTGTTATATGTTTAATTGTTTTGGCTCGACTAAAGCACACTAAATGCTGACCACGTGACCTTAATCTCACTGCATTTTTCACAAGCTGAAGAACAAACTGAAGGCAAAAAGTCCCTGAAACAATCAAAGTGTAAAGATGTGAAGGCCTGGCAGAGCACCACCAGGGAAGATACCATGATTTAGCTGATTTCTGTTGGTTGTAAACTTTAGCCAGGACTTTATTAACGCTAAGGATGTGCGACAGAACTATGTGTTCTTCCAGTTATGTCAATTATATAAATTTCATCTGGGGTGGAAATTAAAGCTGACAGTAAGCACTGCAACCTCATAGCCATTGTTTCATTACAAATCTAATGTCCTCGGGTACAAAGCCAAATAATAAAAATGTGTCTCTGTGTTTACCCAGCCTAGTGAAAAAGACAGTATCTTAAAATAATTGCTTTAGAGAAAGCACATCACTTAATTCTGACCTTCTTTGTGTCTCTTTTCCTTCCTCTGCAACTCACTGTCTCTTAAAGAGCACTTTGAAAGCACCAGGCATTTGGCAGCACCCTTATTAAAAGAATATACAGTTAAATTGAATGCCATCAATACCACTAAACTGCAGGAGCTGTATAAAATGTCAATCAGCGTCCTTGAGAGGCTGGCCATCGACTGCCGCTGCAACGAGCTAATTTGAATGCTCCTTCACTTTGTTAGTGTCTCAGGATTTATAGAGGGAGGAAGGACAGTTGACTTTATATCAGACAGATTGAAAGAAGAATCTCTGCAAACAACGGTTCATCTCTTCTACCAACAAAGAGTCAGTTACACAAGGGTCATTTTTCAGAACATCCGTTGCAGGTTGGACATGTTTTCAGTCAATATCTGTCCACAGAAATCACAGCATTGTTTTTGTTGTTTGTAGCTGGCGTTGCTGGTGGAGACTGCAAAATCACTCATAACATTATAGCTGTAAAAAAGTTATATTATTTCTATAACTTGTGTGGATGCTCTGCTCTCATATAAGTATATTCAAATGAAGCTAAATGTTATTCTGCATGTTTTTAGGTAATCACATAATAAATATAATTTATTTATCCACCCTTTTAGTTTTTTAGTTTAATCTTAACCTTACGGAATCCCTTGCATGCTTTCAACTGGGTTTCTAATATTTAGATTTGTAATTTTTTGAATATATCTTTATATATCTTTCTTACAGGTTGGTACAGTTCAAAGTTTACTTTACATTTAAATGCAAATATTATTGACATTGCAAAATAGATACAGAAAGAGAGTAAGTTGACACAATACAAATTGTTATAGGAACTAAATTCCTAAGTGTATTTGATATGACTTAATTAGTAAATATATGGAGGACTGCTTCTTTTCTATGGTTGCTCTGGATCTCTTGAGTCATTCCTGGGAAGTCTGTTTCACACAGCTGAAGAATGTGATCCCCTAGAGTTCAATTACAGTAAGTGATAACATGAAGTTAACCTGATCCTTTATTGAAACAACGTTTGACTGATGGATGTCGTTTTAGATGGTTTGGGTGTGTTTAGTCCGATGGAGCGAGCTATCCAAACACCTCGAGTTGTTTGAATGAATGCTGTGCAGCACAGTAACCACCAGGAGAAAATGAAGATGAATGATTCGGCTATGAAAAACATTCCTCGGTCAAAGGTCACACATCACCTCACATGCAGCTTCTGACTCTCAACTCAAAATCCACTGTGCGAGACCTATACAAGTCAATGTTAGACAGTGTTTAACTTTAAATAGTGTTAACTAATAATACGGCGGTGCATAGAACAACAAGCCAGTGTCAAACCAGCATATGTTCAACGCACAGTTAAAGCCTCTTATTTGCCCTAAAGCCAGAGGAAAGCTTTCTTTATTGACATTTCAGGGGAAGTAAACAAAATATCGCAAATATTTAAAATCCAATTGCATGTAATGCAGTCATGATCATCATCTCTGCCATTACCGCTACTGCTCCTGAAATGAAATCTCAGAGTCATCTTGTCCCCTATTAGCTGAGCATTACATTACAGTCTAGGGAAGGTCAAGGTAACGTGTGTAGACTTGTCCTGCTCTCCTCCTTGACACGCAGAATTAGTGCATGGCAATAGCTGCAAAGTTGCAATTTCCTGTAATTTGCTAGGAAGGCACATGCTGCCACGGGACGCTGTAGGGAAAAGTCAGCCTTCCCTTGTTCTCCTTCTGCCTCTCCTCTTTCTTAATTTGTCCCTTTTATTCCCTCTGTTGCTTTCTCTATGACCCTTGCTAAATGCAGCATAGACAATTACCGTCTCAAGCTTGATGATATGAAGCCCAGAATATTTCACTGTGTATTATTCTGTTCTCCAAATGGCCATGACATTACTGTGATTCCCTGGCTCTTAGTGAAGTGCTTCATATTTACAGTGCACTTTCTGGTCTAAACTAATAAATATGGCTAAATTCTGCATGATCATACTGTTGTGCACTATAATTGCAAATCGCAGTAGCTTGATGAGGGAGCCTGGATGGCTACTGTACAGTAAGCCCAGTCAGAACCAGTTTCAAAGGCGTGTTTGTTCTTTTATACAGGATTTTCAGTAGCAAAGAGGAGACTTATATAGTATTTCTTTATAGCCAAAGGCTCACATTTTCTCTTGTAGCTTCACACAAAAGATAAAACTAAATAATTCATACGCTACATTTGTACTGAAGGTGTATCAACCTATAAAATGGTCAGTTTGTTTTCCAAACGGGCTAAAATTGTATTGTCAGCACAGACAGGTTTGGCCATAAGTGCTTACGTCTGCTTATATGGCTCCACAAGACTAAGAGCCCCCCACCCCCACCCCCTGCACAAAACAAACACTCCCCCATGTTTCTGTTCATCATCACAAATACCTACCCATCACAGGAATGGGAGGCACATCATGGGCTGCTTGAGTTATGACCCTTCCGGTGAATACAGTGAAGTTTGTACCCTGCAATGGAATGTCAGTGGAAAAGAAATAATAATAATAAAATGGAGACTGTTTTGCTGACACATCTGCAGCGGGTTACTCTGCTGCCAACTGGCAGCTATGACGATAATGACATATTGACAGAGGCTCCACAGGGATACACCCAACTCCATCGCTTTGCTGGGCTTGGGGCAGATTTCTGCTTTGGGGTTTCATCGGGGGAAATCTAGACGGGGTTGATGACGCCTGCGGGCCTCTTGGATGAGGATGGATGAGGACATTTGGCTGTCAGCAGTGAGGAGGCCTATCTGGCTCTGTCAGAAGTCCACAAGGGATAGAGAAGACACTAGGGGCCTGGTCTCAATAGGCAAATGCAGCCTTCCTCACATGCATTCGTCATCATCCTTATCTTCCATAAGGCTGGAATTTGTGGTATTGCTTTATAATACCAGGATACCTTTATTTTTGAGAGGAATAAATCTTTCTCTAGTCATCAATTGCTGCTTTAGTGCACTTGCTATTCTTCCCTGAACTCTGGTGTCTTTAACAAATCATGCTATTTTTTCTGGTGGAGCTAGGTGCAAGTAGACGTGCCAAGGGAGCCACTTTAGATGATTGGGAAGAACCTATAAGAGTCTTGTGTGAGACAGTCATTGATTTCACTGTCTTTCTCTGCCTGTCTGCATTGTTCAGGGCCTTCAGGGCAGCAGTCTGGTATCCCACAACAAACACACTATGGGGGGTGAGCAATCCACAGCCCAGTCCACAGGGTGCTTTATCAATCAATATGACCTTCTACTAGAGCACTGATTCATCCCCTCGTCTTTGCCTTCACCCTCCAGCATCTTTAGCCCCACAGCCTACACTGCCCACTGGGTAATGTAGTCTTTTAACACACACAGAGCTGATGCAATCTGTGCTCATTATCTGGGTGTCCTTTAAAATTATAACAGTGGGTTAACAATGATGTGAGGTGCTCTGGCTTTTCTGCAGGATTCAGCGCAGCCGGGAGTACTGTATGTTTGCAACCCACTGGCATGACATTGAACTGCTGAGTCACTCCTTGGTGCGCCATTAAAATCAGTTCTAGAAAATCTCAGGAAGAGGGTGAAACAAGAAATGGATTTAATAAACGACTATAGCCGTCTTGGGAATTTGAGTCCGGAATGTTTTCATTTTCTCCGACTGAGGAATGGTTCGCTAATTGGGTTACGTGGGCTCAGCGAGGAAGTTGTCAAGCTTCAGGGGTTTTTATTTGGGCCTGGCCATCAAATCACAGCCCGGGGTTGTGACCCTCGGGGTGACGCCCCCATGAGGCCCTTTAAGGTACAGCTGTCTGATGAGTCAGTCCAGAAGCTGTGCTTTCACAGAAAATCCCAAGTTCTGAGGTGATAGGTTGACAGAAGGCAAGAGGCCACACAGCTCGGTATTATGGGAGAGTATTATTGCTCCTTAGGTCGGGTTAGTGACTGCTGAGGAGGAGAAGCAGCCCCGTTTGGTATGCCACTCTCAACTTTAAGGGACAAAAAGCTACAAGTTGATGGAACTGTGGATGATGTACTTTATGGATTTTAAATACTTTAATTGCCTGATATTTTGTGTATTTTAGATGAACACATAGTTAGTTTTGTGTTTTTTCATTAAAATAGGACTCCCTCATCAGTATTGCCGCTAAGTTGCTGTACTTTAGCTGATCATGCTACATTTGCTCTGAGAAAAGTGTTTACGTGTGAGCTTGAAAATGTGATCATTTATATAATATGGTCTGACACTGATTTTTTTCTATAAATTTTGAGCAAAGTCTGTAGCACTGCTGTAATTATGAGGCCACCCTGCCCGCATAGATGTTGGGATTTTACCAGATGTGGTCCACCTGCTGGGATGAGGACACTGACTCATGACCAGCAGGTCAGTGGAACTTTCTTCTTGTCCGGTGTCTTACAGAAAGAGAGACCAGCCGAGGTAGAAAGCAGAAGCAGTTCACAGCTGCTAAAAACATTCAAATTGCCAGCTACTGATGACACAGAGGGCGTGTTTGCATCTGTGCATATGATCACAGGAAACTGGCTACATGAAACTAATGATAGTCAGCATATGTACGTAATGACTTGCTTGCACAGGCTCATAGACGGAGTGCACGGCTGACCTGACAATTCCATTGTACGCTAATGATGTGACTAACCAATAATCTAATTTTAGTCATTGAAAAATTAAATATATAAATATAAATAATGAATATTTGGAGTGTAATATTTAGAGCACTGCCAAAACATAATGTCCCACCCACTCAAATGTAGTTATTCTATAGCTTTCTGCTCCTTATTTTGAACCCTAATTGCACTTTTATGTGGGCGTGCCAAAAGAAAAAAACATGCTGGGACAAATAAATCAATTTAATTTAGTTTAATATTTTACACTCTACATCAGATACAAGGTTGTGTCCATACAAATATGCATTCATGCCTGTCAATGCATGTATGTGGAAGCAAGTGCATGTCTGTGTGTCTGTGTGTGTGTGTGTGTGTGTGTGTGTGTGTGTGTGTGCCTGTCTAAAGGCAGCTACGGTGGTGGCGGCATCCTGGGGAATTGAAATTAATGAGTGTAATCAGAAGCAAACAGCGAGCCAGGCAAGGGCAATTAATACAAGCAAGGCGAGCAGAGCTGCTGGTTTGCGTGGCCAGGCATGGCTGGACTCGAAAAGATGGAGGATTAAGATGCAACCACAGACAAACTCCACAGCTTTTCCACACACAGCAGATGTCCACGGAGGGATGGTGCTGGGAGCCTGGCATCGACACGCATCCGCCAAACGGCCACTCGGTCAGCCCAGTCCAATACGAGCTGACAACCTCCTGGCAGCATTCTGATAACACCATCTCCTCTGTTTAGTTGAAGAGCCAAGGGAAGGCCCACATCGGGGCCCCTGCACTGCATACGAAAGGGACTCAGTGCAAAGCTGCACAGTGGTGCTACTATGTGTGAGAGAGGGAGAGAGACAGAGGAATATAAAGAGATAAAGAGAGAGAGAGAAGGGGGTAGGGCATTGTGTGCAAGCTCAACTCAAGTACATCTCAATGTGAGCGACGTTTCCGTTACCCCGGTGTTCCCGCCATGTTTTTCTGATTGAAACATCACTGGCTGCATGCATTGCTTCAAGCATACATATTTGCTTTAGTATAAATAAACACACTGGACCCAGCTGCCTTCAGAAATGGCTCCACTTGTTGTTTTCTTTAATTGATGCTAAACGAGAGTGTCACCGCCCAGGATCTTTTCACTCAGTCCTTGCTTTGTTGCCTTGAATGGCGTTCGTTCCCCCGGCAGTCTCGCATTTCCAGTGTTTACGCAAGATAATGATGCATGTGTAAGGATACACCGCCAAGCCAAGAGAGGGGCTGATATGAACTGTGACGGCTGCCTTGTCGGTCCAAAGCAATTTGTGTTGAAACGGAACAATGATGTCAGCTCAGACATCGGGGAATTTAATGAAGAGAGATGCTATAGGGGCATTCTGTGATGCACATAGAAAATAAAGGCTCAAGCGCACTCCCAACAAGGGCTTAAAGGTCACAGGAGTTCAAACAAACATGAGGCCAAACCTGATTCTACAGATGCCACAATGTCGTTGAACTCATTGCCTCTTTGTGTAATGTCTTTAAAATGTAAATGTTATTACCTGGCTTGCATCTTGAGTCTAAGAAGACCTTTCCAGGAAATCACCGCTACTTTGTGGCAAGGAGTGACTAGACAAGATGTTGTGATGTCATGGGTATTAACTAAATAGATATGGGGACACTCAAAACATCAATGTTGTTGTTACGATCAACTTAAAATGTAAGGACAATTAACTTGTGTAGAAATAGAACGTTAGAATAAATATATATATATATATATATATATATATATATAATAACCTTGCGATGGGCCACAGCTCTCTGTCAACTCCATAACCCAAATAAAAAGTAAAACAACATAACCCCTCCTCAACAAAAGTATACGGTTGGAGAACTGTGGATTGTGGCTTTGAGACCAATGCCAGACGCTGTTGACCTCATTACCTCCCTCCTTCGTTATGTGGTTGTTTCTTTGCAGTTTTAGTGTGTACTGGTTTATGAAACACTGCTGGGTTGGGAGGGCAAGTCCAACAAAATGACAAAACATCTCCGTCAAACTTTGATTGAATTCCCCTCTAACACTTTTTGTCAGCAGGAGAAATATCATGGCCTATTGATTGATTCTCTTTCCTTTCATAAATCCTGTTCTTTATTGTTCAGAGAGTGCAGACTGCAGAGTATTGTGTTAAAGCTGTCTCTGACACCTTCACGGGTACCGATAAATTACTGACACTTCAATAACTTGTGAAATATGTGCTCTTGTGCCTATGAAAGCCAACAGTTTAACGTGTCTCTCTTTTAGAACCCTATTACTTTAATGGAGGACAATTCAAACTCGAAAAATTTACAGTTTTCCTCATGGCTGTGGCCAAGTCAGAAATTGCCTAGTAACATCAGCTCACTCAGATTGCTCTTAGAAATTGATGAGTTTCCTCTTGTAATAGTGTTAAAAGGATGCCCCCCCCCCCCCCCCCTCCACACACACACACACACACACTCTCTCTCTCTCCTCTCTGGTGTAGCTTGCCTGCCCTCTTCTGGCCTCATGTTGTCATGAGGTCAAGTCATATTAATGTTTCACTGATAATACTTTAAAAAGTACATAAGGACGTTATCTACCTCAAACAAATCCATATAGGGATATGACATAATTGAGTAAAGTCTATTTTAACAGTTAACAGTGAAAGTAAAACCTACATTTACATCTTATTCTGTCTATTTGGGATAATTTCCATTAAATTAATAAATACTATCGAGGTGAGACTTAGTCCTCATTTAGAACTTCTTCAAGGACTCCTTGAACTCCCTGAGAAAACCCTGGGTGTCCCTGGTCCCCACTTTAAGAATTACAGTGGAAGCCATTAAAAAAAATACACTTTGGCATTAATGGATCTGTAAAGCCATCAGATTGTCAGAGAGTGAGAAATGGCTATAGCATGAAACGTTTAATAAAGTGAACTTTGATAAGTAATGAGGCTTTTTCTAAGACCAAACCCAACATCCAATCAGTCACAATCAAAGTGAAAGGTGGAACAAATGGATTGACATTTAAAGCAGCAGTCTCCATGGTTCACCACCCATAAGCTATTTCAAAGAGCCATGGATCTAAGTTTTAGCATGTTTCTTTATGAGAAACACACTATTAGAGAAGGGGAAAGAAAAAAGCAGCTCTCTGAGTCAAAACCATCAGCAGATGCCACTGCAGCGGTATTTTTGAACCCATGCGTCAGAGCTGCTCCCGTGGCCAAACCGCTTATTAAAATGCAGAGAAGCCAAGTGCCATAAAGACAGAAGGCGAGCAGCTTGTTATTATTCTTTCTGAGAGGTGAACAGGCTGAGATCAATGGCTGCAGTGGTTTCCCCTCACCACAACTATGGCCCAGTAAAGCATAAAGAGCCATGCAGCTCCGACCCATACAGTCACAGATATTAACTATTCCAGGGCCCTTTGAAAACAGCTGCCAAGAATAATTTTCCACATGTGACATTTCCCACCAAAGCCACAGAGTCATACAGACATATTCTGTGCCCCACCAGACCCTATATGTCCTGACTAGGATGACAGAGTAGAATCATTGGAAAACCAGATCCACTTTGCAAAAACAATTAGTAAATGTGGTTCTTGTGAAATGTATTGTTTATTATTTACTTTTCTCCACTTAATGGGGCATTTAACACATAGCATATTAGGTGAAATGCTGTAATATGCAGCTGAATGTGGCTAAAAATACCAGTTAGGGAGAAAGGAAAAGCTGGGAAAATCCTGTGTTTTCAAAGCTGATGGGAGCCTCTCATCGGTTGTTGCTCAGCTGTTTTATAGTACACTGAGGTCCTGTGTTAATGATGAAGAGGCTGGATCCTCTCCTGCCTTAAGACTCTTGCCCTCATCGCCCTGATCTCCTGATATTTGTCCTGTAGAGCAGATGTGTCTGAACTTCCTGTAGAGCTCTCAGGCGTGCAGTGAGGAGGAGAGACCTGCTGTTGTCATGTCTAACAGCAAAATGCTGAATTGTAGCAGTTTCGAGAAGGCCTGGACCAACAGATTTGCATGTCACGTGCCATTTTTGGCCAGTAGAAAATAAAAAGTCAATTTCATGGAGGTTTTCTTCCTGACCAGAGCTAGAGACCCAGAAAAATAATTCTCAGGATGATATATATATATATATATATATAATGTAATTATAAACTGGTATTAATCTGCAATGCCAGAAACAACTCAACTTTTAAAATGCTGTAGTACACCTTGTATTAGATTTGAGATATGTTGATATACACATTAGCTACTCCACCTCGCTGGTCACGACCAGGAGATGAAGGCAAACCAGTTCAGTTCTCAGGAACTCGTGTTCATTCACTGCCTAAATATTAGATATCACAGACTTCTGCATTGACTACACTCATTTTGTTAGCTTGTTTGACATAATAATAATAATCAAATACATCTGTAAACATAGAGCTGACCTTTACTCATCCCATTAAAGCACAGCAATCTTAGATTATATTCAAAATCCATTTTAATATTCATATAAACACAAAGGACCTGACCTACTTAGGTCATCATAGAGCATATGTACATAAGTGTTAATATAGTCTTTATATTTGATATGATACATATTTACAAGAGCACGTCCATGTCTGTATTTATATTTTATCTTAACTAAGGCACAGGATGCAAAAGCAGAACTTGCTTTGCATCAAGGTACAGTATATTTAAAGCTAAATGTTTCCACAACTCATTTTACAGAAATCAGAAGAGTAAGGGGAACTTTTCTCAAGTTTTGACATGTTTCATGTCCCATCCATCATGCACCTACCAAGTAGACTTTGATGCAACAGTGTCCACCTACCCGTACATCCTGACATGACCCTTCCACATGAGTTAGGAGAGGGGTTTGTGCCAGTATGGTTGCCAGTTCTGTTCTCTGACTACTGCCTGGGTAAATGTGTTTGGTTTAGTCAGATGAGTGACGAGAGAGAGCATGCTCAGTCAAACCTTCACCAGGTAAATTATGTAAAACAAAGAGTGTCATCAACTGCAGAGAAGCTGCAGTTCAGAAGAGTTGTAACTCAAGGCGGGTGCTGTCATCTCTGTCCCACCTACAGCATCCTGCCCTCTGACCTTCAGGTTGACAAACTTGATCTTCCAGCTGTTGTTCTCCAGCGGGGAGCGGATGAGGCCAAATATCTGCTCAAAGATGCCCAGACAGGCTTCATCTCTGTGGATGGTCCCAGCTACGGCCACCAGTACCAGGCCATGGGGGGAGACCAGCGCCCTGAGCCCATGGGGCTCCAGGTTGGGGCTTAGGAGGAGGCGCTCTTCCTTGGTCAATGCCAAGAGACGATGGCTAACTAGTTCAGCACCCAGGAACTCCTCCTTCTGTTCGCTGCCAGCTCTGGGAAAGAGAGACAGCTCTGTCATCACAGTTTAGTTTTGGGTTAATTCCCCCAAGCTAATTGTAACTACTGTAAAACACAGGCCAAGTTCAAGTCCCTACGTGTTGAATTTTGATGTGCTTATTGCATGTTTCAAATTATTCTGATGGCATACTTTTTCATCAATACTTTTTCATCAATTGTGTCATTTTCAGTAGGAGTCACCAAAGTCAGGAACTTTCAGGTATTTATTAAGCTGTACATGAAGATAAAATGCAAAATGATACAAATTAATCAAATGGATATTATTAAATTAATATGGAAAATCTCTCTTCAATCTAATTTATAATAAACAAAGGTCGAGCCAAGTCCTGCCCAAAATACATAACTGCTGTGAACACTGAGAAGCTAACAAACCACATATCACCAGTAGCTTCATTTAAATTCCCTTACTGTTAATGGCATTCTTACCTGGAGAGGAGGCACAACTTCACATCTGGCCAGAAGTGTTGTGGTCCCCAGTCCTGGGGCTGCTGGCCCAGAGAGAGGTTCTGACTGTTTAAAAGTTGGAAGAACCACTTGCAGAACTGCTGGCCGAGAACCAGTGGGTCATAGCCCACCTCTGCTTTCATGTTGGTGGAATCAGACTGACTCTGCCTTCTCTCATCCTTCTCTCGTAGACAGCTTTCATCAACCGCAGCCTTAAAGGAACGAGACGTTATTGGTATATACAATGACAAGTTGTGCCTCCAGTACTTTGTGATAGAACATTTTTTCTGTCAGAAAGGTTACTATATTTATTACTAGTAGCTCAAAATATCAATTGTGATTCTGTCAGAAAGATTAGTGAAATCATCAATGGTAGCTAACAATATCAAAAATATTTCTGTCAGAAAGGCGAGTGAATTTATCACTTCTGTCCAGGGTATTTATCACAGGTATCTAATAATTTACCTGTATTTCTGTCAAAAAAGACAGGTGTGTTCAGCCAAAAATATCAACTGATTTCTCACAGAAAGGATAAAAAATAATGTTTGTCAGAAAGACTAGTGATCATAGGTTATATTATGAGGTGTTTTTCAGAAAGGCTTGTGTGCTTACCATTAATGCTTATCAACTTCTCATAGCTAATAATATCTACTATAATTCTGTCGCAAAGGCTAGTGTATTTATTAATGGTATATCATAAAATCAAGTGTATTTATGTTTGTCAGAAGGCAAGTGTATTTATCAATGCTATATAATATTAACTCTATTTCTGACAGAAAGGCCAGTGTATAAATCAGTTAGCTAATTAGTATTTTCTCTCAAAAAGGCAAGTGAACGTATCAAAAAATATCAACTATTTCTGTGAGAAAGGCAAATTTAAGTTTCAAATCTTGTTTATTTATTTTTTTCAACACTGAGAATATCTTGGCATTGGTATTGAGACATTTACATCCTATAAATACTTTATAATGACCCATTTCCAGCTGTTGTTCCAGATATATTTAAGATGTTTCAAGATTTAAGATGTCTATCTTTTATTTAAAGTTAATGCTTTAAATTAATTAATTAATTAATTAATTAAAGTTAATACTTTTACTGCCCATCTATTCCTAGCCAAGTGTCACCATCTTACCTAAATGTTGCCTGCATATATTCAACCGTGTGAACATATTAGGCTGACCTGACCTCCTATCCCTACCTCCCCAGACGACCAGAGTTCCAGGGTCCTTTTCACCAGCTGGTGTTTCTCGGTGTTTGGGGGCATTGCCACGCCCTCTTTGGCCAGGTACTTGAAAATGAGGTCACGAAGAACCTTCTTCCTTCGCAGGAGCTCCTCAGCATTTAAAGTGAAGGAGAGAATAGCCTCCGTAGCCTCTGTATGAATAGATGAACATGTGGTACGAGGCTCGTGAGTTGATTATGAGAACATTAATATCCTTTCTGCACGAGTGAAATAAAAGAAATCCTGGTTTTGGTATCAGCTCATGCCAAAGTCCTTTTGAAAACGGGCAATTCATTCTTTCCTCATTGGTAAAGTTATGCAACAAGTACCTTAGCTCACGACTGAGGCATTGTTGTCCCTATAGCTTCATTTTCTTAAAGGGAAAATTCACCGCCTGCTATGTGGCCGTCCACAGTGTTGGTGGTATTTTGAGTCACTTGAAGAGATGCATGCTGTATGCAGGCGATTTCAGCTTGGATTTGTAGTCCCAGCATGTGGGGAACCAGGTTTCGTGTTGTCACTCAAAAACAAACCTTTTAGCTTTCAAACTAGCTGTTTGCAACAGTGAAAATGGCATCCCAACATATGAGTGAAGAGGACTTTGTGGATACATTTACAGGGGTGTTTTGGCTGACTTAGATATTCAGCTGTATTTATTGTAGACAGACAAAGAAATGCTGAGGAGACATGGAGGCTGCAGCTGCGTCAGGCATGCAAGCAGAGGATATGGCCAGCGGGGACCATCCCGAACCTGAGCTTGTGGTGCCTTTGCTCAGACTGCCTCCAAGTGTGGGTCGTTTTTGTTGGATGTTGCAGACACCAACACCGGGAGCCTGTGTGCGAGTTACTACGTATGAACGTTTTACTCACTTGGACAGGGGTGAGCTGGAGACCTTCTGCATGAGCAGATGAACTGGAAAAGACAGCAGGGCCGAGAGGGCAGATGACAACTGAGCGGCCAAGATTGAATGAGGATGCAAACCTCGGCAGCTCCAAAGTCAGCTCTTCCGAATAATACACCCCCCTTTGTATTTCTTTACAGGCATTTAAGGATCAAATGATGTGACCTGCTCATCGTTTGTGCTGTTTTGACGCAACAATGTGAATTTCACGCAGGTACCAATCTTCCAAGCTAAAATAAGAGGGGATACAAATCTCAGCAGCTTCAAAGTCTAAAAACAATGATTTCAAACAGAAGTAAAGCGGATCAAGAATGCTTCTTCTCTGTCTAATAACAATAAGTGTTCATAAACTATAGACTAAGAATGATTCCAACAGTAAGAGGTGCAACAAACAGAGGATCGTACGTTCAGCGCTGTAATTGAAGTTCCCCTTAACTGCCGAATCGGAAGCCAACTTCAGAGTCGTGTCTAATAACTATAAACGTTCATAAACAATATACTAAGACTAATCTATCATCATTGATGAACCCCACAAAGAATACTGCATCGTTTTCAGGCCGTACTTTGCCTTAGAAAAGCATAACAATGTCCGGTAGTTGTCCGCTTTTGCTGTGCGCGACGGGAATGCAATACTTGGCATAACACCGGTACAGCTCAGTGAGAAGGACAGCTCAGCTTTTTTCGGTCAACATAGCACTCACTGAAGGATATATTGCTTCAATTAACAGTTAACAGTTACCATCAACAGGCGGTGAATTGTCCATTTAATACCTCCGCGTTTAATAATTAGGTCACCGAGCTTTCTGCCGCCCACCACGTCTGTTTTGGTGGAACAAGACGTGAGCTTGTTAAGCTAACGTTAAGTGTTAACTGTGGTGGATACTTTAACAAACGCTCGTACAAACGTTTAATGTAATGTGATACGGAATTATACTATAGCAGTAACTTGTTACGTCTTTCATATTAAAAAATGAAATGTAACTATTGGTTTCATAGCTAACTTTCTATTTGCTATCTGGTGCAGATTGAAAGCATTACGTTACCTGTTTCATTTTCCACAACGATCAACTTATTCGTGACCGTGTCGCTAAGAGAAAATAAGTCGCCTTTTGACATTAACTCCAGGATCTTTGTACATCCCGCGCGCTCTATTTCAGACAGTCCTTGCATATTTGACACAATAAAACTAAAATTTAAGATCCTCTATGCATCGAGGTATGGCTCTTCGTCCATTCGTGTCCTACTAGAAAATTGTCCGTACAGGAACAAGTGTCAGTCAGACAGTGTTCCGCGCAAAGCCGTGGTTCAAACGGCACGACATTTGCTACCTTCAAGTCTGTGGGAATCATTGGCGTCTAAAGTTGAAATTCGCACGAACAACCCTAACCACTTCTATCTGTTTACTTTATTCTGCTCACTTAAAAGGAGAATTATGTTTAAAACGCTAATCATTGTTCTTGATTTTTTCTTTGATTTTTGAATATAGATATAAATATTTTACACTGTTTCTTTGTTCCTGTACATGTTTTCATTTATAGTTTTTGCAGTATTATTATTTTTGCTTTTCACATGTTTTTATATCCAAAATACATAATAATACATCAGCTCTTAATTTAAAAATGATTTTGTTTTGCAAAAACATATTTGTAGTAGAGGAAACTACAAAAATGTGCTGCCTCAAAGAGACTCTGATAATAATAATAATAATAATAATAATAAAGCAGAGAATAACTTTAAGCTCATTCAAGTTCATTGGTTTTCTAAATGTTATAGGCTAAATAATCATATATGTAGGGTGGGCAGGCAGCTGAGGTCTTCCTCTGGTGCTGAATGCTGTGGGGTTTTATCAGATTACTTCCTACAGTGGCCCTGAAGTGCAAAACACAAACGCAAATCGGAAAACACAACACGTTAACGAAAACACAACACATTAACGAAAACACAATACATCAAGAAAAACATAACACATTAATAGAAAACACAACACATTAACGAAAACACAACACATTAACGAAAACATTAGCTCAAATGGTAAAGCACTCGCTTAGCATGCGAGAGGTACCGTGTTGGTTTCCCGCATCCTCCAATGTTTTCCATGTAATTTCGTGTACTTGTTTTACTATGATACTTATTTATAGTTTTTACTTTTATTAGATTTTATTTTTCTACTATTAAATGATTTTTGATTCTGATTCAATGTTCGCTATTATCAGGCATTATTTTGATGCAGGACATACATATGAGGTGATACTTGACACGCTGTCAACGTTTCACAACATCACAATGAGTATGCGCA
>JAVQJD010083521.1:0-18679 GCA_036023655.1 Nannoperca australis | reverse complement strand
GTCTTTGTGTGTGTGGAAGTTGGTCTCGACCGGCTCCATGTGATTGAGTGCCCTGAGATAACTTTGTTATGATATGGCGCTATATAAATAAAATTGAATTGAATTGAATTGAATATCCTCAATACTCACATCGGGGCTGCAGCTGCAGGCCTATGAGGGCGGTAACTTTATAACCCCTCTTTTACAACAATCCATCCTGAACAAGCTGTCAATCTCCCCTTCTGAGTGTCAGTGTGTTAAGTGCTACAAATACATATTCATGTCAACATAAATAAGCCATCAGGTCAACATCGCTAAAGGCAAAGTTAGTTGATATTTATCTCTGCGTATCTCCGGAGTGACAGTAGGTGATGTCGGAAAAATCTACCTCTCACTCAAATCTTTGCCTCTCTCCCTCCACTATAACTGTGATTGGCAAGTCCTCCTGAAAGATGCTTCTGGTTAATAAGTAGCTGTCGTTCATAATGAAGCAGTTTTCAGTGTGTACCAAGAATAAAGATGCACTGAGGTTCTGCAGCTTAAATCGCTGAGTGTAGACAATTTAATCAGACAATTTCAACATTCAACACAAGAAAATTAGAAAATGTGTCTTTGAAGGTTTCAGCAATCGAAGCTGTTTTAAATTTACACACACTCACACTGATGCAATTGCCTTGTGACACAAAGAAGAGAAATGAAAAGACTTTCACAACCAGCAACTGCATGCATGTGTTATCTGTATATTAGTCAGGCTTAAGCTGAGATGACAAAATTTGCTCCTCCAAAGCTGTGATAACTGTGTTATTCTCTGTGTGCCTCTTCAGTCTCTCGGTCGCCAAGCTTATGTTATATTTATTGTAGGGTATTTCTGTCGGCTTATGGTGGCTGACACGAGTTGAGTCAAGCAGATCAGAAATTCAATTTACTCCTGAGACACTCGGGTTAATCAACAAGAAAGAAAGAAAAAGATGGATATAGACACCCACCCATAAATGCACACAGGTTGGTCACTCATAAACAAAAAACGCAAAGTGCAAATGCACACAAGACAAACAGACAAGAGGATTAGTCTGATGTTAGCCAGGCTGTTGTTTGGTTATCCTTGTAATGACACCACAGAGTGACAATACTTCCTAGCAGGTACACACAAAAACACAAACAAATCGGTTGAAGAGATGTTAATGTAGAAGTGTTACACTGTTGAACCTGTATGCAAATACTTGGGACGGGGCCAGATCAATTCCTGCACGTAAATGAGCGTGTGTGATTTGTTCAGCCAAAGAAGACAACAGTTAAAAAAAATAAGAAAGAGGACTAAGTAGCAGCACAAGGATAGAATGGAGAAGATGAAGTACGTAAGGCGATTAAAGACTAAAGTAAATGCCTACACGAGTACAACATCAAAATCAATTTATATTCCCATTTTGCAATTGCATAACACAGTGTTAGTCCTTCCATCCTGATCATTTGTCAATTAATTTAAAAGTGGAAAAGTTGCATTGGATAGTATGGGTCATAACTTTTGTTTTTAATGTGCCAGGGCTTCCCATTCAGTGGATTTTATTATAGAAAAGGGCTTTTACAGCTCCTGACCCAACTTTTCTACCTGGCTACAGCTGATACTGTTAAAATGCACTCATCTTTTGCCTCTTTTGTAAGCTTGTGCAATATACAACTGTGTGTGTGTGTGTGTGTGTGTTGCACACACAATCTGCAATCTTTGTATATGCGGCTGCTGTTCCTGAGGTTGAAGCTGAGGCTCTCCTGAGAGGGGAGGGAGTGATAGACACTGTAAAAAGGAGAAGGAGGGAGAAAGAGCCGAGCCCACAGAGAGAGGATGAGAAAATGAAAGAAAGGAGAAGAGAGGTGGACCAAGAGGAAGAGCGACAGAGGGAATAGGGATAGAGTGAGACGGGGAGCTCAAAGGCCTAGTAAAGCTCAAAGGGTGCAGCCCAAATACAAACTTTCTAGACTTTGGAAGAAATGCTTTGAGGGAAAACCAGAAAGGAGAGGTGGAATATACTCATTGAAAGAGCTAACAGCTCTATTTCCTCTAGTCCCACATATTCATTCAAATCGATTCCCTTTGAGAAATGAGAGGCCATTCCTCATCTGCAAGACAGCTGCATCTGGCTATTGGAATAATGAACACACTCCAACATACAGTAGCTGCACACATAAGTGTTTTCATATTTACAGTGGCATGCCAACACTTTTTTATGTGCACACAAAAGCTACACACACCACAAATACAAAACAAGGAAAGTAAATTGTTACCATGGGAATCTCACTGAGGACAGTCTTATGGAGGTTATAGGATATCTGACATGATCTGGGCGATACACATACACATATAGCCAATTAAAGACACACAGATACAAATTGCCTGTGTTGACAGTATATTGATAAAGCATATAGACACACACACACACACACACACACATATATATATATATATATATATATATATATATATATATATATATATATATAAAGTACAGAGGCACACGCACATTTGTCTACACACAAGGACACTTCAATATTTTCTGCTCAGAGGTGTGTGACAGTGAGGCAGGTTGTGTGGTTTAGCAGGCTGAAGACACTCTAGTCAAATGACAGTGTGATTTATACCAAACAAAAACAAACGTCTCCACGCAGTAATTGGACAAACTCATAAATGATTTGTCATAAAATGTTATTTCTATCCACTCTCTCAGTCTCTCTCTCTCTCTCTCCTTCCCTCCCATCCGCTCTGATTTGCTATTTGACACGAGCAGGCAGCAGCAAACGCCGGAGTGCATGCTTGTCTATGTGTGTGCGTGCGTGCGTGTAATTATACCGCCTGAGGGGAGACAACAACAGGGATGGATGAATAATGTCCTTTGATCACAATAACACCACACACACACACACACACACACACACACAAAGTGTTTGCATCTACTACATTAATGCTGGCAGTTACATTGGGTATAAAAAACTTTTTCAGCAACAAGCCACCAGCCGCCATGACAGCCTCTGTCAAACACATACAAATATAGGGACATACACAAGGAGTGCTAGAGCGCAAGAGTTTAATATGCGTGATTAGAAAACACTGTTCATTATCCTGGGATCTATTGACAGATCTCACCATTATGGATCAATAAATTACATAAATACACTTGCAGCGTGTGTATACTGTTTGTGCGTCATTGTTTAATTAGTTAAATGGAAACATTGAGTAACAGTGGCTGATACAGGATTTCCTTTTGTAACATCATGGAGTCCAGTCCCAGTTGACCTACTAAACCCGAATAACTCTTTTTATCATATTTTTGATCAATGTGATTACTGCTCCTATCAATCGCTACCAGAGCGTCCACGTCACCTAAAAAGGGTTTGACCCGAAGCGCTTTTCAGTGTGCCGAAAGCGCCTTCCTTTTGCTGCCATTTTGAGGGTGGTAGTATGTTAAGGTAGCCTTGTAAGTACCTATCTATGTAAAATGCTTACAGCTGTCTCTCATCAGTCTCCACTTATTTGGGGCATTAAGGTTTCAACCAAGTTCAAACCAGTGAGGAAAGTCAATATTTAAAGCGTTTCTCCACAATGACTCTTGCATGAAGGAAAAGCATTACTACACTGACCCTGTGGGCAGAAAGGTGCTGACAACACCAGCTAGGTGTGGTCAGGTGAGGTCTGTTGTAGTTCTAACCACACCCAATGGGTGTACACGTCCTTTACTCATTCACAGAGCACAGTCAATGTGCTTTTTTTCTCTTTTTCACTTTCAAATTCTAAATGAAATGCCCGTGCTCCACTAAGCATCAGACACAATATGTATTCATTTGTTTCAATTGCTGAATAATTAATTAATCTACCCATGTAAATTGTCATTTGTTTAAGATGCTCAAGGGATGAATTCTGAAGTGTGTGTGTGTGTGTGTGTGTGTGTGTGTGTGTGTGTGTGTCTGTGTGTGTGCAGTTAAGACGTCATCCCTGTGCAAGAATGAAAGCAAACAGACAGACAAACACCATCGAACCTGCAGTGTTACCCTGCAGAAAAAAATATAAAGAGCATCACAATATTTTCTGACTCTTTGAACACTTTTAGTTTTATTCAGAGGCAAAGTGTTTGTTTTTTGTTCAAGAAGCACATCCAAAAAGGATATCTCCTTTTAACACATCTAGCGCATCCAGACCATTATCTAATTCACTAGGTGTGCCCACAAAAAAAAGAGAAGGCAAAATGAAGAGAAAAAGAAAACAGCTACAGCAGCAGAAGACATCACACAGATCAGACTGGACATGTCAATGGGCAACTTTGAATTAGGGCAGACGCTAACAAAGATTTAAGAATTAGAGAGCGAACAGTGTTCGTGACCAACATGATCCAGTTGCCATTATTGACTTCAGAGCAAGTTGATAACCATTTAGTGTGAGAATTACATGGAGCCAATCAACAAGCCAGGCTAGATATCCACCCACACATATACGGCGGGTAAGAGAATGAGAAAAGCGCAAGACTGAAAAGTTGATGCAAGAGAGGAGAACAAGAACAAAAGCAACAAAATCACAAAAAAAAACAGAGAATAAAAATGTGAAGGTAAGGAATATCAGCAAAACTAAATAATACAAACTGAGTTTTTTTCCTTTTTCTACCTATCCAGTTTAAAATGAGCTGCCAGGGTGGTACCTTCAAGCTGAATTCCTGACATGTCTTACTTTAATCAATAATGTATTCTTTTCAATATAGGCAAGTGATGCATTATTCAACAAAGGCTGAGATGTATGGAAGGGACTAACACGGACATACTGCAACATTGATGTAATTAACAAGCAAGAATTGAAGGACAGAGAGGAGGATAGAGAGATGGATAAAGGGACAACATAAGGAGAAAGAAAAAAAGCAGAAAAGAAAGATAAAAACAGAGAGCAGATGAGGCGTAAATAGCGCCTTTTTTAATGGGAACATCCTCAGATAGTATTCTCCAGAGAGGTTGACGTGGAAACGGCTTTGACTGGAAGTCATCAGCACCAAGAGATTTAGCCTAAGTGAGAGTCACACACACACACACACACACACAGTAAAAGTATACTCGGTGCACGGCGAGGTATTAAAGCATATATACGCAGGGTTCTTCCACACATGTCTATGCACATACAAGAATGAAGGCGTAATCGTGAATAGACAAACACACTGAGGGTCTTACAAGGCATAATCATTGGAGGCGAGCTTCTCCTCATATTTCACATGAGGATTAGCAAAAATCTGCATGGAACAAGGCGGCAGAAAGACTCGGCTACTTACACTTCAGAGAGTAACCGTATAAACCCTAACCTACAGGGGGTGAGGAGTTATATAAAGTTTAAAAGGAGGGTAAAAGACTATGTAAACCTTACAAGGAGAGGATACTGCAGAGGACACACTCGAAGAATCCTAATCCCTGTTTGGGATGGAAACACACTGCAGCACTCACTAAACAGATTTAATTGTGTTTGGGATGGCGGATATCACACACTGAACACTGTCACTGTCATTATCCTGTTGACCCTGGATATAAGTGATGCCAGGACCTCTAATCTTATGATAAATTGTTAAGTCTAACATGTTAAGTTGCTGTGGTAAACATTTAAAGTGGACTGATCTATAAAAAAAAAGGAAATTGGCTAAATATAAATAAATATAGAAATATGACTATATGGTGGATGGAAACCTGGCTAATGATTATTTCCTATCACATCAAAACTCTAGATTCACACTTTCAGGTCTGTGGACTCTATCTTGGATTTCCTATTTAATGTATGAGATTCCCTTTTGTAAATTATTAGAAAATCTCGTGTAAACCAACCATATTTTTTCTGTAATGTGTCCACAGATACGCAGTGAAAATGTTCCATCCCCAAAATGTCCTGAAGAAACAAAGTATCGACATTGGCGATGAACTTCACACATTGCAAAATGGCTCTAAAAATGTTTTGCAAACCTAAGGGGATCAAAACTAAATCTGTTCACTGTCTATCACAATCTGAGGATAGTGAATGGGATTTTTGTGTGATTCGCTGACTGAGACGCAAGCAATAAAAACATCTATGTTTATATCTATACAGTAACATACACATTAACCTGGAGGTATACAAGGGTCTATATGAGCACTAGAGTGAGAAAGGTATAAGAGACAACTTCACATAGCGTGAGGAACGTGTGGATTAAAGCTGTCACGCCTACACAGATGAATTGGGAGAAAAAAAAGGAAAACGTGAGAAAGAAAACAAAAGAAGACAAGAAGACAAAGTGGTGAGTCGAGTACTTTAAAGTGGATTATTTCGCCCTCATCTGTTCCTGCAGAGGAAACAGTCCTGCTGTCAAGGAGCTGAATCGTTGCCTTTTCAATGGTCGCTGACAGGGGACTTGAGGTTTTGTGTGTGTGTGTGTGTGTGTGTGTGTGTGTGTGTGTGTGTGTGTGTGTGTGTGTGGCAGGTGCCAATCAGGACATTCTGTAATTCCCCTCCACAGCCTAGCCTCTGCTGCTGGTCAAAATGAGGGATTATCCCTCACCCCTTCATTTCTCTGCTTCACCTCTCCACCTCCTTCTTTTCATCACTCCCTCCTCTTCTGCCCTCCCCTCCAACACTTACTCCCCCTCTCCTTCCCACCTCTTAAAAGTAGAATTACAGGATCAATAAGCCATTACTGCAGTAACTTTAAGACATTTGTATATTTACTGTAAAGAAACAAGATAGTTGCTGAGAGGTTCTACAGCCTCAACTGACTTTATTGTGGGCCACAGGGTCGGATACGGTGGGCTCGCCTGAGGAAGATGGCATTATGGCATGAAATAGGAAGAAGGATGCTATTCTTTCAGTGTGACTGGAGCTAAAGATTTGTGATTTTCTTTTACTGGTGAAAGATTGAAGAAAAGAGGTTTATATAAAAATAGTGTAGCCGCTTCAGGAAAAGTGAGAGAAAAGAAGCTAGAATTTACCGAAAGTGTTGTTGTAGGAATTTAAAAAAATATCCAATATCCATTACCATTGGATAAAACCGACTACCACTTATTTTGAACACCGTAATATTTGTTTACAATAATTACACAAAGGTACTGTATCTGTCAATAATTTGACAATGACACTTTGATGTTTTAAAATGCTATAGGTAGTATCTTTTGGAACAGTCTGGGTAACACACTGTTTGGTTAGCCTTCTTTGATCTTCTGGGCAAATAAAACATAAGAATATCCCCATTGTCAATCAGATGAATCCCAAGAGCTAAGCACTGCCTCATAAATCCACAGTATCATGTACTGTTCATCTATTCCTATTCACAGTTCAAAGTGATTGGTAGGCAAGGGACATTACTTATTTAAATGTGAGAACCAATCAGGACTCCTGCTCCTTGTCTGAAGGAATCCTGCACCATGAATGCAAAGCCAGAAGTTTTGGCAATCTACTCTTAACCAAAGCAAACATTAAATGATCACATCATTTTTATTCAGCCATTCAACAATTCAGTCTACTTCATGCCAATCAGGCAACTTCATTCAATCATCAACAACATCCATGTAGTCAAACGTTCTTCCAGCAATTACCCGTCCACCCATAATCCTCCATACACTGTTCCATACCTTGTCAGCCATGATCATGGACGACCCCCCATGGATGCCCAGGATGGGTATGAGCGTCTGCGAGGAAATAAAATCCAAAATCTGGGCAATGGCCTCCTGGTCAGTGCCATCCCCAAACACCACGCCATGGATCTTGGTCCCGGACATCAGGTCGCACATGTGGGTGATGATGCTTTTTGGGTCGGTCTCGTTGACCAGCAGTGTGACCACGTTGACATCGATGGGGTCCTCCTTGCTCCAGAGCGCCCGGATGTCCCGGTCTGAGATGTAGCGTGTGCGTCCCAGGATCACCGCAATGTTCAGGACCGGCACTTTTTCCGAAGCTCCGCCAGTTCGCTGCTTTTGAGCCGCCGCAGGGTCCGCAATCAGGGTCACTGCCACCAGGAGAGCCAGGGATAGCAGCACACTATTACTACCGCTGCTACTGCTACAGCTGCTGCTCCTTCTACTCCTCCTCTTACTCCTTTTGCTGCTGAGGGACATACTGCCAAACCACTTCATCCCCTGCATGGAGTGAGGATGAGGGAAAACAGAACAGATGAAGACAGATCAAAAAGAAAGAAGGAGATGGGAGACAGAAGTGTGAAAAGATGATGGCAGAGAGAAAAAAACGGGAGATAAATTGTTAATGCACAGCTCTTTAAGCCCACACATTGAGGTTGAATCTTTCTTTTTTATCCCACTTCTTCTCAGTAACATTATTAAACACATAAACCTTGTGGGGAGGGAGATGGCCTTGAGAGGAAGTTGCGGAGGGGTGAGAGAAAGAGAAGATGACTAACAAATATATATTTTATGGTCACGACTGCTGGGATCAGATGATTCAGGAGAAAGCTGTGCTTTTCGGAAGAGGCAAGCAGACATTTGTACAGTTTAAAAGTGTAATATCGACTCAACCTACAGCATAGATTGACGCACAACTTATAAGGGGAATGCTATGAGTGACAATAATAGAGAAACTGTTCTGAACATTCATATACCTTTGGTTCTATTACACTTCCTTGAGTTAGTTACTCCATTATTTGCAATGTTTTGCAGGACAATATCCGTATGTGCATTAAGCTTAAGAGATTGACCCATAATAGTGGATAATTTTGTTTTCATATTATTGAGTTCATAGAGTCGATGTCTACATTATATTCAGTATGTGGGAAAAGGAAAAGCTATTTTATTCTTTTTAGCCATGCTAGCAGCATGGCTCTAGGGATAGCATTGTTGATTGCAGACTGAAATGCCTCGACAACTACTCGATGGATGTGATATTTTGTCCAGACATTCATGGTTCCCAGAGGATGTATACTAATGACTTTGGTGATATATTTTTATCAAGCAACATCATCAGGTCAAAATGGCATTTGTCCAATACTTAGCTAGTTTATGACCAAATGCCTGCATGCAAAGGTTTCCCCATCAGCCTCAGCCATACTATGTGTTAACTTAGCAACTGTTAGCATGCTAACACATTAAACTAACACGGGGAACATGGCAAACAATAAATCTGCTACGCATCAGTGTGTTAGCATTGTCATTGTGAACATATTAGCATGCTGATGTTAGTATTCAGTCCAAAGCACCACTGTGCCTAAATACAGCCGCATAAAGCTGCTACCATGGTGGTAGACTCTTAGTCTTGGTCTTGTTCATATCCAACAACAACAACAACAACAAATCCTTGTGTGTGTGTGCCTGTGTGTGTGTTTGAGAGTGTGCATGTGTACATGAACGTGTGAACATGTGAATATGGGACAGTAATAAAGTCAGCGCTAAGAAGGTGGCAGCTGTTACTCTGCACCAACCAGAACAGAGGAGCACAGTGACATCATCATCACACACACATTTAAATCTACAGCACTCCTCTCCCTACAGAGATAACACTCACAGGACCTCCTCGGACATCAAATGCTCAGAGAGCATAAAACATTGAGCGTGTGGGTGTGTGTGTCTGCGTTTACATTTATCGTATGAGCAGGTGTGCTGAACAGTAGAGCATGAGCAAAATCAGAAGGGCATGAAACATATGGTCATATAATGTGTCCATGTGCACTGTTGACAATTTATAGATTCACTGACAGCACTGTGTGGTTTTGTGTCGGTGCAGAGCCAGTTGGTGCATGATTGATTCACAGGAGCTGCCGTTTATCAGGCCACCGTTGAAACCAGTACAGATATAAGCACTAAGATCACAAGAATCATAAGAAATGTGTCTCATTCACGAAGCATTACTACCCATTAACATAATTGACAAAACAACACTGTGACAAACACAGCAAGACATCCACATGTTGCCAACCAATGTCTTCTCTTAAGCAACCATTAAAATAGAGTGACTCATGCAGAGTTAATCGTTACCAAGGACATGGTGTTTTCAATCGTGCTTCTTTGTCTATTTGTCTCTTAGTTAACAGGACCTTTTGCAAAAAAATGTATATGGAATTTGGTGGAATAGAAAAAGGTAATTCGTTTTTAGTGCAGATCCAAATGCAGGTGAAACATTCGTTAACTTTTTTTTTAATTGCATGATGGGACTTTTTTTTTGTTTTTTTGCTTTTTTCCCACGATCTTGCATGAATGACAATATTATGTCATATGTATCCAGTTATGGTATTTCACTACTATACTTATATCAAGATCTGGATCTACTGTAGATGCAAACTGAAAATGTATATAGTCATACTACTAAAATAGTACATTTTGGCAGGAGTATGCATGCTGTGATTTCTAGTTTTGGTGTCATTGCAGGTTGTGGTATCAAGCACCAATATGTATTTACCTTATACCTCTTTTTTTAGATATAAAGACACTGTAGATAAATAAAAAAGAACTACTTAGCTAAGTGTTTCATAAACTTTTTTTACATAAAAATCCTAATCAAAATGCTTTTTTGGAAAGTAATGTAATAAAATACAAAATAAAAAACACAAGTTTTCAATTTTAACCGCTTAACCCCACTTGCCCCAAGAAAGAGAAAAACTGCAGCCGCACTGTTATTTGTAAGTATTATTTTCTCTAGGCCAGGATTTCTTATACCTTGTGATTCTGTAATGAAATTGAGAATATATTGTGAGCTGAATAATGCATATGGGCTCACTGTGTCATTTTGTGATTTTAAAACAGGCAGAAGACTGCTTGTCCCCTCTGCCCAACTGAGCATAAACACTGTTAGAGCAGACCTGAGAATGAATCATCCAAATCTCAGTTCATACGATGCAGAGAGCACCAATGCCTAATGGATTCCTAGTGTCTCTGTCAAGAAGTCGTCATCTTCCTTTATCCAAAACCTGTAGGATTACATGAAGGCTTGTCCAGACAGTTAGTGAAAATATTTAATTCTATAGGACTGTTGTTTATTTCTCCATGGATCGATGGAAGATTTTATTTAAAAAAACAGAAAATGTGTATCTTTAGAATGATGCTCTATAAAGGTGTATATAATTCAACAGGCTCTTGTAGAGTTTGTCGAACAGCTTCACCAAACATGTTATTAGCTACAGAACAGCACCCATGTTGCAGGTTCCCCTTCCAGGTCTTGCTCAAGAACACTTGAGTAGAGGGGACTCTTCCTGTCAAGAGGAATTAACCTCAAGCCTTCCAGTTGAAGGACCGTCTTCATAATTACTAGGCCATCCTGCTCCTGCTGCTGATACCGTCTTATGTATTACATTTCGTCATTCATATCACAGTATCAGTTGGACCATCAAACTGTTCAAATGCTTTGCATCAGCAGTTTCTGGAGGTTACATGAGAGTTGTGAAGCCCACGCAGTCTGGAAAATCTGAGCAGAGGAGCTGAATAAGACTCCAGGCTGCATCAATAAGTAAAAGAAATATAAATGCTTGCATATGTACATACTGTACATACAGGGATATGTACATGAATTTGATGTATGAACTGAGGATGATAAAATACCAGAACCAGAATTATAGAACAAAGGTCAAACTGGTACCAATTTGCCATATCATGGTATTTATAGTAACAGACGAGTTAATTGTTGACAATATAATCTTTAACTTCCGCTGGGTGGTTCTGAAATGTGACTAAGAAAATAGTTTCTCTCTCTCTCTCTCTTTCCTCGTCTTAACACTGCAGCATCACTGGGGGATTTTAAGGGAGAGGAGGATCGCAGGAAAAATGGACAGAAGAGGAGATAAACAGACAAATTAAGTAAAGGCACTGCAGAGAGAGAAAAAAATAGGATATTGAGAAAGAGACGCAGACGTACAAAAAGGAAAGAGAAAGAAACAGAAAGAGAGAGAGAGAGAGAGAGAGAGAGAGAGAGAGAGCATCCCCTGGCCAAATCGGATTCGGTCAGTTTGTCGTCACACAAAGGCTACTGTTACTTGGCACTACAACAGTAAATGGTGTTTGGCAAGCGCATCCATACTACTGGCTATCGTTCACACACACACACACACACACACACACACACACACATTCATATTTCCTACCTCTCACAAGGCTCTCAAAGATAAATACTCTCTGTGCATGCACGTATTCATATAAAGTCTAAAATCACTTTTGCAGTGAATGAGAAACTGAAATACAATATAAGTGTCTTTTGTTTTCCCCCATGTTCTATGTGGTCCTTTTCAAAAAAATCTGAAACACACATTTCACCTACACACGCCAGCAGTGAACTCTCGCTTGCTATACCGTTACCACAATTCCCACATAGCTTCAACGCCTCAAGGCCCACATTTCTGGTTCACTCACAACTAGATCTCACATGCATCAATAATTCAGCTGCATTATCTTTACATGATGATTAATATGATTACATTTGCTGCTGCGGTCAGATTCGTTCTTCCTTCTATCTTCCAAAATGGCATTAAAGTTACATTACGTACTGAAGACACTTTATGGATATGATTTATTTACAGAGGCGGCTTGATACTGAGGATGATGAGTGTATGTTTTACTATGCCACGGCCCAGAAGACGCATGTGTGTGCGTGTATACATACTTTCTGGTTGATAGAAGACATCCTTTAACATTATATGTTTTCTTTCCATCCCACATTGGCTTCTCCATTACTCTGCATTCACTCATTCCCATTCCTCTATTCCCTTATTTCTCCCTTCATATTTCATACTGCTTTCATCTCTCTATATCCTACCACCACCTTCAACCCCCCCCCCCCCCCACTGCATTGACTCAAGCAAGTTGTTGACACTGATTATTATTTTTTTCCTTTACATTACATACTACATACTCAGGGTTTTCATGCCTTAAGGCACACTTCAGTCTCAAAGCCACACCTCCTCATCTCATCTTTTCTTTCTGTTTCCTCCCCTCTCATTTCTCCTGTGTGTTTGCTCCTGTTCTGTGAATATACTGAATGTAGGGTTACATCATCAAAAGAGTGACTTGCAGCTGGACACATGCTTGTGTTTATTTGGTATGGGGCTGTTTTGGGTTTGGCTCCTTTGTTCCAGTGTAGGTAAATGTCAGTGCTTCAGTGTACAATGAAGCATTGAACTTAACAAAATTGTTTTTATTTATGTTTGGTGTGGGAGCCTTCGGGAGACCGGCCCCGTCACCCACCGTCAATGGCTCTTGTGTCTGATGGAAACTCCATCCAGAACAGTTTTTTCAACCACTTTGCAGCTTCTTTATTTAATGTCAGATACGTTTGGTTTATATGACTAGTGACGTTTGACCTTTTTCAACTTTAACCAGCTGTGTCTGAATGTCTGCATCTGCGTTCTGCTTCATGTCGCCTGTTTCAATCACTCCTTTCCTAGAACTGATCTCCCTCCCTCTCTTTCCCTCTCCCTCTCGGTGCCCTTTTCATTTCAGTGACAGAAAGTGAGAGACGCACAAAGGTCCCTGGACTGATTCAAAGCAGAAACGTTGATGAGCATGGACTGTGTCTTAACACCTAAGCGACAGGGGCGCACCCCCTTTCTTCATTCTTTAGCATATTCAAGATGTTCAAGCTGTCTTTGGTTTTAGTTCATCCTTCTCTTCCTGCCTCATACTCGTCTGTCTCATTGCTGTATCTTCTGTCTAGTTATACAAGAATAATTCTAAAATAACTCAGCTTTGTCTCTTCATTTATTCATCAGTTCCCAAACAGTTCCTCTCTCTACCATCATTCATACCTTATTCATATTTTTCTCAGCTAATTTAATTCCTCAGGATCTGTATCCGTCCATCCCTTTCTATTTCAAGAGTTTCATTCTAAAATGAGATTCTGCCATTTGAGGAAAGCAGAGATCAAGAATAATAACTTTTATGAATGCAAATGTGCTGCTAAAGTTAGGAACTGCCCACAGGACTTTGCATACAACGCTTAGAGGAATTATTTGATAAGAACAGAAGACAATTACAAAATTGAAAGATCTTGCTCTGTTCTCAACACAAAATCCTCTGCTGCACAGAAACTGATTGCATTTTACATCAGCGACTTATTTTTGATTTGTTGAAAAAACTGAGAAATGTGTGAAATTTAGCACGATCAATGATAAACACCTTGGCTTGATGAGGAAAAGAGCTCCAGCTACAGAAGACAAGGGACATCAACAGAAAATGGGCATCATAGAGTCTCTGGAATGACATCAAAGTAGCAAACTCACTGCCTGACTGACAGTTGGTCTATGGGAAGTGCAGTTCTTTATTTTGCTAAATGTTAAGGGCCACTCTGCTGAATTTAAACAGCAGAATCAGTTTAACACATCGCCTGTGAAAACAGTTGACGTATGATGTCTCTGGTAGCTCTGAAGGGAATAACCCCAGTGATATCATCAAGATTATTTTGGCTTTGACTGAGAGACTAAAAGTGTTAACAGACATCTAATGGTACTAACTAGGATTGTGACTTTTAAAAGACACGGGCATTCATCAGGCAGGAAGGTTCTAACAAAAGATGCTATCACGATAAATGGTGTGAAGTAAAGGATTCAATGTTTGTGGAGCTGGACCAAAACTAGAAACTGCAAGTCAGGAAAACTCAACCTCTTCTGCTTTGATTTTGTTTCTTTTCAATCGTGAGTCCCCTCAACTTTGCTGGAGTGGCCCCTTGAAGTAACATCTCTTCTGACATCTTTCTCCTTGGTCAGGTCATTCCTCTATCCTTTTTCTCCCATGGAGAGCTCAAGCTCTCTCCCTCTCGTTCTCTCTCCCAGGCCCCAGCCATCTGCTCTGTGTGCCCTGACGTGTGCATGAGCACCCATGAGAAACCCAGTGGAAGTAATCGTCTGTTACCACTCAGGCTTCAACATGTCTGCCCACTGCACATTCCTCTTTAGCTCCCTACAAACCCACTGTGCGTAGTACGTGTGTGTGTGTGTGTGTGAGAGAAAGAGACAGAGAGAGAGAGAGAGAGCAACAAAGAAAAAAGTGAGACCACAAGTATTCTCTTATATAATGGGTGTGAACATAGCTGTTCTCTCTCCCTCTCTTTGTTTCTCCTCTCTCTGCACCTGATACCTATATTGGAAGATTACACTCTGTGCTACAGTATGTCTCCTCACTCGTTTATTTTCAGCTCTTTTAGTGCTAATTGCAATAGTCAGTTTTTTTTCATTGGCATGCAGGAGGCCCACATTAGACAATTGTCTATTTTTGCATATTTCAATTTGTTTCATTGGCATGCCATGCAAATACACGGATGCTGTCAAAGGAAAATTGGGGATAAAGAAAAAGAAAGTAATGGTTGTTATAATACAAACAGATTATATATTGTCATTCGGGGAGAATCTTTTCTCTGAAGCCACCTCTAGAGGCTGGAGCCAGAGGTGATTTCAGATTCAACTCAGCCATGAACAATGCTGATGAATTTGCAGTGACGCGGCTTTGCAGGAGTCCTCCTATCGGTACTTGATGGCGACTTGATTTTAACCCTTTTTTCTTCTAACTGACTGAACTTCAGAGCTGTGTTTCCTTAACAGTTAACTTAATAATAGTTTTCTTAAAAGAGACTAGTGTCTTAAATAATGGTATACTGAAAACCAATCGCATTAATCCATCGCCCTCTCACACACAAACACACACACACAATCTCAGTCTTCCAGTCTTGACTTCTCATTCTGTTTATTTCTACACCCATCTGTCTTGCCTGATGTATAAACGACAATAATGAATGCAACACTTTAAAGCAATAATCTGTTTTTCTGAGAGCACACACACACTCTTGCCGCACAGCAAAGAGCAGAGGAACCAAACCGCAGAATGGTTATGGTTTACAGTAGGGCCTCAATCTACATGTGGGGAGGTAGTAGGTTGATACATTATTTCATTTTGCTGTCAGAAATATGGATTGCCCTACCATGGGCTGCAGCTGGTACCTTTGCAGAGAGAGAGAGAGAGTCTCTGTGAGCGGAGAACTGCGCTTCAACAACGTGACTGAATCCCGAAAACAGGAGAGAGGGAGAAGGGGGTGAGATGAGATGTAAATTCATTTGGATCTTCCCATTATGTTCAATGGAATCAACACAATACAAGTGCGACCCCTACTGGTGCACCGTCGGCCTGCTTCCTCTTCACTCTTTGCCAAGACGCCCCTTACTTACATAGTGAAAGATATTTATTTAGGGCAAAGCCCGTGTTCACTGTCTGTCACGTTTCGGGAAGCCACAGTCGCAGGATTTCGCCCTAAAATCTCATTATAACATCGAAAATGAGCGGTGCGTCTGGAGAGATCTGCCTAATGTAACGCTTACTGTTCGTCCTGGTGTGGGATGGAGAGGAGTTGCAAGTTGTGCCAACCAGTGGCGCGAGCACAACCCCACAATGTTATCCAACCTCTGGATAAAATCACCAAAAAAAGCACATCCATCTTTTATTTTGTGAGGCGCGCGCTCTGCGTTAAACTCTAAATTTCGTTTTCTTTTTTTAAAAACGTAATTCGTAATTGTGGGGGTTTGAGTGCGTGTGCCCAACTACCAAAAGGAGGCACGATGTTTGGAATTTCACCTGTACTGTGAGTTTACAGTGGGTGTACGTACATTTGTGGCAAACGAATAGCCTAAATGTGTTGATCTTACATTGGCCGGCTGAGATGTTCACAGATGCGCTTTGCCTGCGCTCACTGCGCCAGCGTTTTGAATTATGAGGGAATTATAATACTGTAGACGTAGACGTAGAGACGTGTAGTCCCTGAGAGATGGGAATTGTATTTTTTTTGTTCTGTTTGCATCTTATACTGCCCGTCTCCCCTCGTTTAAATCCCACTGGTTGTGTTCTAGGGACAGCTGAGCTCTCCGTGGCGTGGGTGCCGCACTTTGGACAAGGGACGCCTGTGGGTAAAACCCGCACGCTGATAAGAGAGGGGGGGAGGGGGGGGAGAGATCAGAGACGGCGCACGACCATCGCAACCCAAATTTAGAGAGAAACGAACCGACACGGCAAAGTAGGCTACTTACAGCATCTCCCTTCCACAGAGCTCCAAAACAGTGGTGTGAGATGACATTGCAACAGTCCAGTCTCTCCTCTGAGAAACCATGCAGCCTTCTGACGGTGATCACACTCACAAACACTGCACAACAGAAGAAGAAAAAATCACCGAATCTTGGCGATGAAATATTTCCACCGTGTCCACAAAACTGAATGAAATCCCCCGTTTTAGCACTTCACGAGCGCGCAGACGCGAATAAAATCACTGTTGTTGTAATCCAATCTTCATTGTGTGTGCGCCTGCCGCTGCTTCTCCACTGCAATCTCTGCTGGCCCCGCGCATTGTGGGGGCTCAACCCGCCTCTGCGCGATCACAGCTCCCGGTATCCCGTTATTCCTGTCCCGGGCGAGGAGAGGAGGAGGCAGGTGAGCGGCCGTCCGGACGCACACATAGACGCACACGCACATTGACTAGCCTACTACAGTAGAAGCTCCGGCAGCCTGCAAACCGTGCATGGGTCTCTCTCTCTCTCTTTCTATCTCGCCCGTCGTGCACGTGTAGACTATGTGTGTGTGTGTGTGTGTGTGAGAGAGAGAGAGAGAGAGAGAGAGTGTGTGTGTGTGCGCGTGTGCTGAATGTCCACGCGTGCGTGTGATTTTGCGTTTTTTTTTCTATGTGTATGCCTGCGCGCTTCTGCAGAGGCAGGGGCAGCTGGATAGATAGACGGACTGTCGGTCCGCCGGTATGCCGCTCTCCCACTCTCTCTCTCTCCCCCGCTCTCTTGCTCACTCTTGCTCTGCGCTAAAGCTCCTTCAGGAAGAAGCTCAGTCAAAGACAGACTAATAGAGGGAGAGTTGGGCTAAATCGAAAATGATTCAGGCAACCCTCCGTTCACAGACATTTCACTCATCTCGTTTTTGTCAAGAATCTCTCTCTCTCTCTCTCTCGCTCTCTTTGCCAACAGCTGTCTCCCTCCATTCATGCCTTTTGGGATTTGTGTACAGTCAATCCACCCGGAAAACTGGAGCACAAGGGAGCAGATACGGGGAGATAAACATTTACACCAACCAGAGGTGCAAAGAAAAATAGAAGCTTTATAAGTGGCTCAAAATCTTCCACCTTCACCTACCACTAAGTTAAAAAGTGGCAACACTGATGTGAATCCACAGAAACAACTTGTGAATGTGAATGCATGCAGACCAATTAATTAGTCAATAGGTGCAAATGAAAATCAGTTCAACAATGTTTTGTTTAGGTAACTGATATACTTATAGGCTACAGTAGTTGCTGAAAACAAATTAATTTCATGTTTCATTGTGCGGTGACATCTGCATTGTTAAAATGTGTAGTGTTGTAGGCCTACCTGCAAATTTCCACAGAAGTGTTCTGCGTGGTTGCCTGTAAAAGGTTCATCCTTGTCGATTAACAGAACTCTGAATAAACCTGCGTTCAGTTCATGACTCATTTAAGGTAAATGGGAATAACGAAACAGTGAAATCATTTAAATACTATGTTGATTAGAAGGAGGAGGTTAGGGAAGGGTTTCATGAAAATGTCAGGCCAAATGTCAGATGCCACTTCCACTCAACTTCCCAATCAGAGAAAGTCAGGATAAAGTATCTATCTATCTATCTATCTATCTATCTATCTATCTATCTATCTATCTATCTATCTATCTATATATCTATCTATCTATCTATCTATCTATCTATCTATCTATCTATCTATCTATCTATCTATATATCTATCTATCTATCTATC
>JAVQJD010083510.1:0-10716 GCA_036023655.1 Nannoperca australis | reverse complement strand
CCCCCCCCCCCCCCCCCCCCCCCCCCCCCCCCCCCCCCCCCCCCCCCAGCTTGTTACCACAGTCATTTGAATTTCCATAGGGTAGTTAAGCAGATTTCTTGGGGGGCAGACCTCAGGATCATTTAGAAATTTGAACAACTTCTCAAGCCTTTACTGAAGGTTGAAAATCAGTAGATTAATAGTTAATAGCTTTCTGCCTAAAAAAAAATGGAGAAACCCATGTCCTTTAATTTGTCCCTTATGCTCCCTGTGTACTAATGACTGTAATCAGTGGAGATGGGATGTGCAGCTCAGACAACTTTCCCTCAGCTCAGACCTCTTCTCTGTTGCTGTCACAGCCAGATTGCGAATGCTCTTGGATCATTGTTTTCACAGGCAGCGAGGGAGAGAGCATCCTTTTGTGTGTTTATTTTCACACAGATTAGATTAACTGTGGAGACTCAGGCCTGCGCACTTCAAAAGTGGTCTCACTTCAAAAGGGCACAGAAAATGTTTCAGGGCCAGAGCAGGCTGAAATGAAGTGTTTGTGTGTGTGTGTGTGTGTGTGTCTGTATGTGTGTGTGTGTGTGATCTGCGATGACTGAGTGACTCCGGCAGCCGTGGAGTTGAGAGCCCCATTGAAAGCAGTGCTCCTCGGTGGTCCTTCTGTTCTCACTGGGGAATCCCTTCAGATTGCAGCTTCTTACCTAAATGGAAAAAACAACTGCAGCCCCCGTCCCTTCAGACTCTCCGCCCCCAAGGCAACATTGATAAGACTAAAAACCATCTCATGAATGCACACAAAATTCATATTTTTGCAGGAAAGTTGGAAATGATGCCAACGTATGATATTGTAGGAACAGCAGCAAATATAGGAAGATGGTAAAGCTTCCTCAATAATCAAATAATGTTGATTAAATAGAACAGTTACCCTCTGTTTAGGCAGAGGCTGTCAACACTAGTTTGACATTGCAACAATCAGCGGTCGCTTTGCTCTCTCACCATAAAACTATGATTTGTTCATTTTAATACGATACATGCTCAATGTAAGGAAGCAGAAACACTTATTATTATTGGTTGTTTGTGTCTCATTTTCTAGAATAAATTTAATATGAAATCAGACTCTGTAAAAACTAGTAATTAATTCCAGTATTAAGTGTAATAAATATTAATTGTATACTGGAATATTTTCTAAAACCAATAAACATTAAGTGGTATCCATTTATAGTACTATTTTATACTAGTAGATAATGATTTACTCATTCCTCTACTGAGTAGATCACTGTTCTCTCTCGTCTCCAGCATGGCATGGACTAAATATTTTATTGTACACTAGGCACCAGTGGGTGAAGTGCCAAGACTTTGGCAGTTCCCACTCTGAGCTGAGTTGGCCCTCCAGGCTGGCTACAGACTCACACCAGGCGCTGTAAAACGACAGAAAACCAAGCTGGAGGTACAAAGTAAACAGAACCACTGTCACCAAATATTTATCAAAGTATAGACTGATGGTTGAGAGGTTAGCCAGTGTTAGCAGAGGAGCTCCATCTGTCACACAGAGAGGACCAACCAGGGTTAGCAGGAAGCCGTTGTGATACAAAACATTATGGTCCAGGTTTGGTCACAGTCTGCCAACTTCAAACATCCTACTGGTTCCTGCCTGCTGGACTCTACCACCCCGACACCCTAATATCTCTGATCTGGGTTCTGTGGCTGGTGCTCGGATATCATCAGGCTCCTCTGTAAGCGCCGCAGTAAAACTGGCTGTTGTTTTTGGAACGAGGCGAGCCCCGTTTCAAAGCTGCTTCTCCTGTAGTATCAGCATGGAACATTTCACTGTTTTGCCAGTGGGGGCATGGAATGGTGTGTGTGTGTGTGTGTGTGTGTGTGTGTGTGTGTGGTGGGCTTTTTGTTGGAGGCTCTACAGGTTCCCACATGTTGCCTGTGTTTCTTGGCAGACTTCAAGACAAAGAGAGACATCAGTGGGTTGTTTAGCTGTTACTTTTCCCCTTTGCAGGGGGTTAGTTGTTAGACATCTGTTTGCTCTTGTCAGCCCCCAGGCAGAGTAGGCCAATCTCTCTTGAAATTTTTGCATGTTTAAGATGCCGTTGTTCAGAGCCTGGAGAAGGGGAGTTAGTGAAATACTGACCTTCATAGACACACCTGCGGGGCTCTGTGACTTCAAAGGCCCCTTCTCACCCAAACAGATACTTGCATGCTGGGCAGCCTTGGTTAACTGACACCCTTGCCTGGGGCTGGAACAGTCTCCTTTATATACCTCCCCCTGCTTGTCTGATGTCAAGACATACACACACATGCACTGTATTCACACACATAGATACACATTGTCATTGACACTGATTTGAAATGAGTAGGAGTGCGGAAGCTCTTTTTCTTCTTCCTTCCTCCTTTTCTGAGTGGTTTCCTTTACCCCTTTATGTCTTATTCTTTCCACCGGTCTAAAGCCATCTGATTAAAGCCAGCCTCTCCTGTCAGGCACCACCCCTGCTGCACAAGCCGTTAGGAATGTCCGATCTATCCCTCATGTCATAACTCAAGCTGGGCTCTCCATTACCCACTTGCAGATAAGGACTCAGAGCACTCTAAAGGCGAAAACTAATGCAGATTGAAAGATAAAAAGGCCATTTTCAGTTCACCCAGTTCCCCACTTCTTTAATTGCACATGGGTGGGATGTGTGCGATTTCCTTCCCACACGTGGTGTAAGGCAGAAAACTCCTTGGACAAAGTAAAACTACAGAAGTTAAATATGAATCCTTTAACTGTTGTGTCTGTAAAGATGGTTGATTCAAAATGGCCTGTATGGATAGTATTTGTTTAGTTACACAGTGGTGCTATTTTTTTTTTTCTAACTGTGTTATTTATTTACTGTAGGTTACTCTTGGAGATGCCTGTGCCAGTGGCCAGTTCACTGAATCAGGGCAGTGTTGCAGTCTGTGTCCTGCTGGCTTCGGGGTGGAGGTAGAATGTGGGAAAGAGGATACCAAGTGCACACCATGCCCTGAGGGTAAGCAATTATAATCTAATGTTACTGCACCAATGCAGAAATTGTTTTACCTGCCTTATCATTATCTCTGTCATCTGTTAAAGAGGATTTTAAACGGCACTGTGTCTCATCATTGCCACTGACATCTGTGAGAGAAACACAGTTGATCCAGACTGACACTGATTTCAATAATCTGCTTCCCAGGAACATTTTCTTCATCTGAAGGGCTCGGCTCTTGCCTTCCCTGTGCCAAGTGCCCACCGAGTGTCCCCACAGCGGCCTCTTGCTCTGCCACTCAAGACACTCAATGTGAATGTGACAACGGCTTTTTCTTTTTGAGCACCTACGCCATGTGTGCGCCCTGCTCCAAGTGCACTCCCGGTGAGGGTGTTACACGGGAGTGTGGCCCACAGGGAGACACGCGATGCCAGATCTGTGGCCCGGCAACATTTTCGGAGGAGCGTATCAGCACCAAACCCTGCCAGTCCTGCACACAGTGCTCTGACAGTGAGGTGGAGATCAGGGCCTGCATGTTCAACTCTGACACACTCTGCATGGGTGAGTTGTAATGAAGGATTTCATAAAAAAACTTAAGATTTTTAAAGAATTCTGGTGATATTCTATATATTTAAAAACCAACAAAACATCAATAATCTCACTAACTTACTAAAATAAGAGTTTATGTTTTTGTGCCATAGACCTTCATTGTCATCCAAAAACTATTAAAAACACAAGTGTTCCTTCATTATGATGAACGGGCACTGTAGTTCATTTTAAATCAATCCCATGGTCATTGTCCTGCTGCTGTAAATTCTTGCTAGTGCATCAAATCTGCAGCTGAAAATAGTCCCCAACAAATACACAATTTACTCCTGTTTGAGTAACATTTGCTAAAAACTTCAGTCCCTGCTGGTAATTTATTAATTACAGTCCCTGCAAGTAATGTATTAAGTAATTTTAGTAAATGACTTGGCCTTTAAACAAATGAAACCATATATTTGTGAGTGACCTGTTTTTAAAGAGTTACGTCTTCAGTAGGAATGAAGGGGCCTGGGGACAGAGTGAGGAGGTTGGAAAGTATTGAAAGTTGGACTAGTTCATGGCTGGTTTTGGTCTTTTAATGTGATTTGGCAATAAGAAAATACAGCATCGTGCCAGCCTTATCCCTTAAAGATCTAATGCAGTGAAAGGCTGCGATAGTAAAAGATAAAAGAATGAGCTAAAGGGCGGGGGGAAATGGAGTGGGAGGGTCTGTGAGAATACAACGACATGTGGTCAACACCTGCATCCACACCTCATCTGAACACGCTGCAACACTCTAAGCTGGGAAACACGAGTAGTAAAAAAGAGCCCACTTAAGTGCTGTAATCTAATTGGTACGAGCTTGACAGGTCTTTAGGTTAACTGCCCCCAAGAATTCTAAGACCAAGGGAGGCTACTGACCCTGACAACAGTGACTGTTTGCTCCCAAATGGCTACACTCGCTCTCCAGGAGTAAGGTCATCTGTACACACTCTGGGTCCATATGTCCTGACTCTTTGACCCCAGAGAGGTCAGCACAGTACCTTGTAGTGTTTGATCCTAAAATAGGCAGACCGCAGGAGGGAGAACGAGGCTGGAAACAGGGGCAATGAAAGGTTTCAAAACCCCAGGGGACCGGGATGACTGAGGCTATCATTACATTTGGCGCACAGGCATCTGTGGAATTATTTCTGGCCCTAATTTATACAGCCGAAATGTGTTCCTGATGTTCATATGTGCATATACATTGATACTGCGGCTGACACGTCTCCCTTTCTTAATCTCAATAGATAAGAGGCTGCACATTCTGACTCGTCCTGCTCTGGATGGGCCCGATGAAGAGGAGGCCAGTCCCTCCCCTGGAACGGCCAAGTTTACCCCACAGGATCAGGGTGGCAGCAACAACATTCTGGCTTATGTGTCTGTTCTGGCTGCTGTGGTGCTGGGTCTGCTTCTTTATGTGGCTTATAAATGGTGAGTCCTGGTCCTTAAATGGATGCAATGATGATGAAAAATAGATCACTGTGGGTAGCTTAACTGTCATTGTTTTCCCCTGCGCTTCTCAGCTGGAGATCGTGTAAACAGAAGAGGGCTCTCTCTAAGGCCCGTGCGGCTGAGTTGGGAACATCTCCAGAAGGAGAAAAGCTCCAAAGTGACAGCGGCGTTTTTCTGGACTCTCAGAGCCTGCAGGACAACCAGCCCAGCAAAGGTGTGTTAGACAAAGGCTCCTTGAAACTTAACTAAATTAAGGTTTCAGAGGCATCAGAGGATATTTTAACAAGGTTACTAAAACAGCTAGACCTTTATTAACTAAATGTGCTGAAATGCACTCACAAGGAAAATACCATGTAATCCTGAAGGCTGTGCCAATACATTTTTTGATAGAATTTTAATACTAAAATTGAATTACTCACATTACCTCGCTACTCATAATACTTAATGGCTACTTGTACATTTAAGAATTGATTTTAAAGTCCTTGAATGCAACTTCAAATGACCCGGGACTTTCTAATTAAAATGATTGTAATAGAAAAGGGAACATTTATCTAATGTTCCAGACAAAACACTATTATCCTCCACTTTCTCTTAAAATTTACCTGTGGAGTATTTGACCACTAGCGGAGCTATTGAACAGTGTTTTTGTGAGTCGGTCCCCAATTTGTTTCTTGTATCTTATGCAAACTTATGTGCTTTGCTGCCAGTGATGGTTCCAGTTATCGACAGTCGTGGCAGTAATGCACCGAGAAATATAGCAATGTGTCAACAAAAAAACTGTGAAACGGAAGACTGCTAGCTAGCAAACAATGCAGGTTTAAAAATAAGTTTTAAATTGGCTTATTTTTGTTACGAGAAGGTAAATGCATTCGACACATTTGACAGTGGGTCCCAGTGTTCCCCACAAGAATGTTAATGAGGAAGCTTACTGATTTCAAGCCTATAAAATACTGAGCCATGTATTTCTTAAAAGCAAGAACTATATTAAGACCTTTGTTTTTTAATCAGCCATTTAATTCATATCCATTAATAATATAAATATTATTATTATTGGAAATATCTAATTGGTTAATTTTCTTGGTAGAAATAGCCAAGCGGTAAGCTAATTTTGTTTGTTTCCACAGGTACTAAGAGGGACAGCAAGCAGGACAATCGTCTGTACATCAACCTACCACCCCACAGGCAGGAAGAGGTTGAGCGCCTCCTGCAGGAGGGAGGGGGCCGGGGTTGGAGGCAGCTGGGCGCAGCGCTGGGCTATGAGCCTGAACAGCTGGACCTGTTTGGGCGTGGAGAGGCCCCCGCTCACACGCTCCTCTCAAACTGGGCCCAGAAAGAAGGCTCCTCTCTGGGACTGCTGTGTTCTGCACTGGCCCGCATCGAGAGGCCTGACGTGGTAACAGCTCTTAACTGCCCCACCCAGGGTGTCTCTGTGGTCTGACAGCTCCTCAAACACACGTATGACACTAACAGACTCAAGTGAAGAACTTCCATTGAAACGACAAGGGAGGCACTCTGATATCAACACCTCTGTCACTGTTGGAGGCTCTGATTGCTAGGTTGGACACTTCAGGTTTTACTAAGAGAACAAAAAAATATACTTGTAACACTTTCCCCAAGTTTGTGTCACCATTTGATTGTACATGGTTCCAATTTCATGAAAGAATCTCCTGCGATGTGTCTGGTATCGCTACAGAGGAAATCGCCAGTTACTAGGGCAAATAAACAGACTGAATACACAGTATGTCGCAACCTCTCACTGCCGAGAGAACAACATTTTTCAATTCTGGTTAACTTCCTGAATGGACACTGCAGAAACCTGGTTATACTGATTGACGTACACTACATTAAGTGCCTCTACAATGTCGTTTACACGCACACTGTGAGTATTCGGCACTGCATTTGATTATTCTAAAACCACTGTTTACATGTTATTTGGTCAGTAATCAAATGTATCCCCTGCCCCCTCTAAAACATATCAGCCTTCCACGTGCTATTGTAAACAAATATGGCTGGATTAGATCATGAAGTTTCTAGTGTGGCTAGGCTTTTTTATTACTCACAACTTCAGCAACCACTTTGGTATTGCAGTTGATTTTTGCCAAAAGGAGACAGTTTCTTCCAACATCACTGCTTTCCAACACAATGTGACTTTTCCTATGTGGGAGCATTTCCATGCATGCCTACACAGAGAAGAAAACTCCAGGAAACCCAATTACACATAGTGTTTACATAGCCAAGTGATCAGATTTCTCTAGTGGCAATAGAGGGTTGAATCTTCTTAACCATCCCGATGCTATTTCCTTTATGAGAACACTTTATCTAATGTGTAGGGAACTACTCACTAGATTGTTTTTAACATTTGTTTCCTCGTTCTGTTGGGTTTTTTCTTCTTTTTCTGCTGCACCAAGTACCCTTGGTATTTATTTACACAAAGGATATATAATTCACCAGTGATGTTTTAGGTCCTCATTAGAGGACACGAAAATAAAGCATTCTGTGAAATATAAAAAAGAAAACACCTTTTTTAGCTCTTCCTAATAATCATCTATGATTGTAAATATCTTAAATATTGGTTTGTTTTGATAAGTCATGGCTTAAAGTGAGATCATTTATGAACTGTGAAGACTGAAGAAAAGGAATATAAATGAATTTATTCTCCTTACATTCATAATACACAGCTCCATTTTTGTCACCTTTGTCTCTCATTTTAGACATGAAAAAAACAAAGACACTGTTAACATCAATGCTTGTGTCCAAGTCGCCATCTTGCTTTTGTATTTATTTCAACAACCATTTCAAGTCTGAAACTAAATAAAATCTATGAGATCCATGGACATCTGAGGTGTGCTAGTTACACTACATGATGGCCTCTGATGGTTTGATATTTTTTAATGCCAGCCGTGTATGGTTTTGTGTATATATTTCCTAATGGTATGCCTCAATGTGTTTTTGTAAGAGTTTTATTCATTTAATAAATAACTTTGATAAGTCACTGCTCTTTTCTTGCAACAGGAGGACTCTGCACAGTAAGCATAGTGTCATAGAGGAGATGATACTTAAGTCTTAATGCTGTAGATCAGTGATTATCAAACAGGGGTACGTGATTGTGAAGTAGCTCAATTAATTAAAAGAAAATAGAATTACACTTTACAATAAACAATGAAAAGAAAAAATATATCCATATATGTTTATATGATATAACCTCTGTCTATATCCATTTGTAACACCTGAACACTATTTTAAGAGATGGATGGATAGCATTTACATTTTTATTTTATATATATTTTTTTTGCATTTATCCATCACTTTTAAAAAGTTATATATTATTAAAATAGATAGATAAAACTTGCAGAAATAAAAAATAGTTGACTAGTAAGTAGTTTTCAAATTTCTGAAAGTAAACAGCTGAAATGGTTAATCTAAAGTCAACACTGGTGAACGAGTTAAACTTAATGGACAAATGGTGATTTTAAAGCTAGTGGTTAAAATAAATAATGTTATATAAAAGTTGAAAAGGTTAGGTAGGTTAGAAAAAGCTAGCTAGCTGATAGTTATCTGAAAGTAATGGATAGCTAAATGGTTGAAAAAAATGAACGGATATACAGCTGATATAGCTAAGATAAATGGTTGAAATAAGTGGTGTTGTTGATGAAGGGGTACTTGTTCATCTGATAGGGCTGAAAGTACAAGTGACAAAAAAGATTCAACAGGCCTGAGTAGTTTGATACATTTTTATTTTGAGGTATCTGTGTCATAACTTTAGTTAGCAGTTTAGCATAAAATCTGGCATTTCTAATGTAATTTGGATACAATGTTATATGCCTTCGTAATTACGGTCCGATAGACTTGTCTGTCACTTAGTTAAATATAAAACCCACTTGATGGATTGCACAGTGAGGGGGTTTGGACATATTTGTAATATAATACCCCTTATTAAGGGATTTAATGTATAAGAACATTTCCTATCCAAAACCTTGAGGCAAATCAGTTAAGAGGTATTTAATTCTTTAAGGGTGAAATGAAAATAACAGCTTTATTCTAAATATTCTGGAGGATACGTGTCTTTCTGAGGCACAATCTGATTTCTGCTCCCCCTCCGCTCTGCTCTAAACTCAAATCTGTTAATGATCTCTTTGCATTCAGTTCTAAGTGGGAGCAGGCATCTTGCATGGCCTAAGGCAGTGTTACATGCCGTCACACACTCCAGACGGGACTGCTTAACTGCGGTCTGGAGCACACAGGCATGGGGCTGCGGAATGTGCATACACTGGGAGGGGGGTTGGGACAGAGGAGAGTGGGGAAGCACAGCAGCGCCTCTCTCCTCTCGTCACGGGTCTCCATATTTAGAGCACACTGAACGTCTCTAATGAAGGCAGTCGATCACTTTGATTCCCTTTACTGGGGCCAAACATCTGGCTCAACACTGTGCGGATGTGCTGTAGTGGCATGCATGCCATGTGCACCGCTTATTAGAGACGGGAACCAATCTAAAATGGGATTGGGTGTGCACTCAGTAGTTAATCATGTAACAGAGGTCACTCACATTTGCTCAGATCTGTTCAAGTCAATTTAACCGACACCCAAGTGAACCCAATTCAACTGCACAGCTGGAAAATGGATGTAATTTTACAAAAAAAGTTTATTATCTTTTAAAATGTTTGTACACTCGGTATGACAATGTGCTTACACAATACTTACAGTAGAGTAGGGTGAAACTTACTTTGTACATAGAAAAATAAGACAAAACGAACAACAACAAAGAAAAAAACACATGAAAATCTCCCCTACCACTGAAATAAAACAGAGGGCTGTGAGTCAGCGGGGTCCTAAGTTTGACAGACTGATGTGGGAACTGCATCAGGAGGGCTGAGCTGGTGAGGATGTGTGGGTTCACTGTGATCCCTGACCCTACTCTCCTGCGTACAGCTTTGGTAATTTCACACATTATTTACACTTTCAATCATGAAATGATAGTCCTTATACAAAATGTCTGCTTATTTAAACATTCCCAAAACTAGTCTTCAGTATATTCACATATAAAGCAATGTACATATGTTGGAGCTTTAGTTAATGCAATTTAATAGGCTGCAACAAACTGGTGACCTAATGCTCATGAAACTACCTTGGCAACCCTAAAAATCTTGGAAATTGATGTGCAACAGTTTGTGGCGCGAGGTCAGCCTAAGTGTTTCTAATGTCTCACCTGGGCATATAAATGATAAAAAAAAGAACCAGAACACACAAGATGTTTAGAAATTGTTAAAACTGCAATGCTACAACCTTCATTTTCAGCATTATTCCTGCCAGAAGAGGAAACGGGAGAGAACAAGTTGGGGGAGGGGTTGGACAGGAAATGGGGAAAAAACAGCTAAACAGCACATCAAACGTAGCATTTTAACCATGCTCCCATTATTATACATAAATTGATAAAAGACATGAACATATTGATCATTAACCCCATTGCCAACCTCCTGGTTATTGGATGATCCCTAAGTGTATTGAGAGTAAAAGCTCATCATCCCGGTGAGTGCCTATTACTTGAAGCAGGATTCATGGAAAATGTAGGAATTTCCATAAAGGATACCACGCCGACCTCAGCCTACATCGTGCATTCATAAAACAACAGAGGCTCCAAAAGTCTTGTGGTTAAGAAGGCAGGGTTTGAGGAGTGGAAGCTTGGACCTCCACAGCCCAGTTAAAAGCAGCACCAGATAGAGTC
>JAVQJD010083506.1:0-30261 GCA_036023655.1 Nannoperca australis | reverse complement strand
GGCCACAGGCAGGAAGGATTTCCTGTGGCGCTCAGTAGTGCATTTAGGAATGATCATCCTACTGCTGAAAGTACTCCTGTGTCCCATGCATATGTTATACAGTGGGTGGAACTCATTGTCCAAGATGCTCCTTAACTTGGACTTGTATATAATAATAATAATACACTGGTACCATGAATGTGGTCATATGTAGTTACAGCTTTCACTAGTAACCCAGCACAACCAACCTTCCTCTGACATCAGATATGGTGCTTGGATCTGTTAAAAAGCTCATTTCAGCGTGGTACTTTATACTACCCCTGTCCTGAACTTTCTCAGTAACATCACAGACTATAATTTGGATAACTGGAGGACCTAGACAATTGCACCAAGTTAACACATTTACCTAAACATATCCATTAATTTCTCAGCCACTCATCTGGGTCTGGGTCGCAGTGACAGGAGGCTATGCACGGTAGATCAGGTATCCTTCTAATAGCTTCGTCCTCCAGCTCTACCTGGGGGATCCTAAGGCTTTCCCATCCCAGACTGCATATGTAGTCCATCCTGCTTGTACTTGGTCTTCCCCAGGGTCTTCTCCAAGTTGGATGTGCCCAGATTTTGCTCAGATTTTGTCCACAGGCAGGCTGTAAGGAGGCATCCTAATCAGATGCCTGAACAACCTCAACCGGGTCGTTTTACATGTAATGGCAGTTCAACTCTTTCCAGTTATCTGAGCTCCTCACCCTGCCCCTAAGGGTGAGCCTAGATGCACTACGAAGGTAACTAATTTCAGCTGCCCCACCGCCAAGAGCTAATGACCATAAGGGATATTTGAAACATAGATTGCTTGGTTTAATCATGCACTTTTCCCTCCCTTGACAGTCCAGTGAGGTGGCTGCATAACCACAGACAGCAATCCGCCTGTCTATCTCCTGCTCCAGCTTAGGAAAAGTGGATCTCAGAAGTAGAATTGGTCTAAAGTGGAAACTCTTAGCAGGAAACCTTTACTGTCACTTACTTTGTGAGTATGTCCCCCAGGCTAGAGTGCAGGCCACTGTTAAAGCCAGAGGAAAACATAGGTGGCTGAAATCACGAGCAAATTTCACATCACTCCCAACTGACCAGTCACATATAGTATTCCCAATAAACTTTAATATATCCAATTATTGCCATTTAGCATGATGGAGAGAGATGCTACTGAAAATTGTTTAAAAGATTTTGTGTGACCGAAAGGTAAACTATATGTCTGCATACAGAAACACATGGATTTGTGGAGGTATTTCTCACCTTTTATGCATAATCATCACTTCTATTCCTACTATAACTAATCAATCCCTTCTAGAGCTAACCATTTATTTATATATTTTCAAAGGCACTTCATTTTAGTAGTCATATTAATTACTCATTCATCAACATGTCAGCTCACAGTACAGGCTTAGAAGGGAGTCTGAAATGAGCAGGTAATCACTGAAAACCTCGCCGAATTTTTGTCTCCCGAGGAAAGTGGATTACACTGACTTCCAGCCAACATATTAGGTCAGTAAGACACTGCTGAAGTAGATGGACCTTTGATGCGATACAGCTGCCACAGATGAACTCTTGCTGAACATTAACAATCTCTTTGGAAAACTGTCACAACAACAATATCAAAACATTCCAGTTTCAGACTGTAGCATGAGAGAAGGGAAGACGTTTTTAAAGTGGAGAACCATGGCCTAAATGTCTTGTTGAAAGAAAGAAGTGATACCAGGGTATTGGTGAGTAAACTTTATAGGGAGATCCTTTGTCTTGGGAGAAGAAAAGAGCAGAAACAGCAGCCTATTGTCTCTCGTCTGTTTTGAGTGCAATGTCAGATTGGTGACCATGACTACCAGGGGTTACTGTAGAGTGGTCACAGTGTATCCCAGTCTTTCACTGTCTGGCTCACTGGCCTGATCCATCTGGAGCAAAGCTACACTGGGAATAAACCTAGCTTCGAGTATGAGGACTTGTCAGCTACTTTATATTTAGATCAAGGCAAGCTAGCATAAAGCAGTACAAGATCAGTCTCACAGAGATTTCCTCTGGGATTTTAGCAGCCAGGTACTACAATATACAAGGGTACAGTGTGTGTGCTTATGTATACACATGTTAAAGTGACAACTGCAGTCCATATGCTTGGCTTACATAAAACCCCATCTGTTTGGATAACATTCACATTCCAACTCAGTGTCCAGCTGGGCCTCACCTTCACCCAGAGGAGAGGCACTCCAGGGACTGCAATCAGAAAATGTCCCTGGACCGCAGCTTCTACTCCTCTCTTAACATAATGAGGCCATCACTGCACCCAACCCGCTGTACTTTAGGGATGAATAATAGTTTTGCAGTCTCTTGGCTCACAAAATCCCACGCTGTATTCTATGAGTCAAAGAGATGAGAATGCAGACAGGAAACAAGGGTTGGGGCTGCAGTTCTGTAGAAAACTGTAACTAGAGGTTAATATCTCACGAGCAAGATACTTTTCCTACTTCTTTTATTCCCTCCATTGTGACGTAAGGTTCTTTCACATCTGCTGAGAACAGAGCCATTTGATTTTCAAATGCCAGAGTCATAAATGGCCATATACAGAGCTATTCTGAATGGCCTCGCGAACAAAATAATTTAGAGTTAGGGAAGAGTTTTTGGTTTAACCTGAAGATCATGAAAACTATGCAACACATTTACTTTGTACATGTCAATACACGCCATAATAGTGTCCCTTATTTGTTCTGATAGTGAGAAAATTCAAAAAGGTACATGCAGACGAATTACACAGCAGTATGTACATAGTATTTTTTTGAAAAGTTAAAGCTATGAAAAAACATTACGTTACGTAAACAATAAAAACGCAGTTTAAAGACATTTTACAATAAGATCCTCATGCTGTGGAAAACATGGACGTGACCTATCAAGTGCATACATTTCAATTTTGCAAACACACAATTATCAAGGACTAGATAACAGGACTGAAGCAGGACTCAGATGAAGGTTCATGTAACAAAAAACATATTTTTAATATAAGGCAAACTCAAAATCACACACATCATGGAGGTCAAAAACATCCAACAAAAACACACTTTCTTGGTACCCAAAAAGGTAAAAACTTAAAATCTCTCTCTTCATGGTAAAGAAAATAACAAACTCAAAATCACACTAGGGATAGCAGAACAACTTAACAATAAAGATCTCATAGATACACCAGATGGTTCTCTTAGCACAAGGAATCATTGACAAAACATGACAAACAGGCACAGAAGTGGGGGAGACACAGACAATATATACACACAAGGTAATGGGGCCCAGGTGCAAACAATCAGGGCAGGTGAAGACAATGAGAATGGTGGGAAACACACAAGGACAGGAAGTTAAGAGACCTGAAACGAGTGGGAGACGAAAATACAAAATAAAACAGGAAATGACAAGACAGGAACACAAAACAACACTTAACCAAATGATTTCAACTTAACAGACCTGACCTGACAGACCTTAACGAAGTTAAACAGACAAAACAGCAACAATAAGGCAAGTCAAGACCAGTCATGGGTACCACAGCACTTCATAGAATGTATATGTCCATCTTAGGGTGAATGTATTCCCTTATTAATTATCTGTATCCTTCAGGCAGTTTATGATCATTGAATCAGGGCAAGTATGTGCCTTTTGATAGAGTTTTCCTTATGTTAATTATAATCCTGGGAGAGACTTGTCTTCACCACTAACTTGTTCAGGCACATCTTTTCATCCAGTGAGATATAATCACTGTAGCAATCATATCATTTCTTCTGACTCTATTCTTTTTATTATCCTCACATCAGTACAAATGTATCACTTGGTCTGGGGTATTATTGAAACTGTTTACCCTTTATCTTACTATATTTTAAAGGGAAAAGGGACTTGTTTAATTTGACAATGAGATGTAAAAGCTTCTGCACAGTTGTGTGTCAAATTGCCTTTCAAATGCGGAGTACAAGAGTGAGAATGATTAAATTTAAATGAGCACCCCCACTTTACATGATGATTTTCATGAGGATATTCTTACAATTACCTCCACACTTTCAATCAGGGACACTAAAACTAAAACTATTTTGGAGTTAAATGTCTTACTGAAAATGGCATTGTCAACAAGGGGTACACTGTGATCTGTTGGTTGGACACTTTATTGTGCATTGATTGTTCAAGCTTTTCTTACAACTCCCTTTGATAAATGACAAGAAAAAGTATTCCTTAGTAGTTCAACATAATATGCTCTATTTTTTGCTGATTACTTCTGTAGCATCCTGTGTCATGAATTAAAGATTGTTCATGATTTAATACATGAGAAGAAATTAATCATTTAAAAGACTGTCAGGCATGATATATTACTGGGAAAGGTTTAATGGCTATCCTTTATCCTTTGGAGAGTGTGTGAAGTCATGTCACAGTAAATGTTCTTAGGTCTATGGATCACGATTAGTGGAATCTTTACTGCAACAACACATCATTACCTTCCTTCACTGCTGGTACTACTGCTATGCTGCTGACGACGAAGCTATGGCAAATTGATTGCGCTAGAAAGCAACGTATCCATGTAATATATGTTATGTTACTCCTAGAATATCTACTGTGGAAGTTCAGCATGCTCAAAGACGAAATGGTTGCATAGGCTGTGAATGTGCATATATTCATCCCTCCAAGGGCTGAAATACTAAAGCATTATAATGTTGGATCTTTTTTTATTTTTTTTACTTTACCATCTCTCTCCACCAACCTAATAAAATGCTTGAAGGGACAGTTTCTACTCTGGTAAAAAAAATAAAAAAGCAGTCATGTTTGTGAAATGTACTGTGGATTATTATGCACTCAGGGAAGAGGTGGCATATTTGTGATTATGTTGCCCTTTCTGCATCACCCAGCGGCTCGCTTTGTTAGCATCCAAGGATGTTAGGACTGTGCTGACTAGATAAGCTTGTGTGGCATCTCCCAGAGATGCACACGTTACAATGGGGTTTAATGTGAGAACGAAACAGCATCTGCCTGTCATTTTGTGTGTGTGTTTGTGAATTTGAGGCTTCCAGCCCAAACACAACCCCACAACCAAATGCAACCCAATAGGATTTATACTAGAACATATTCTGAAATTTAAGGTAGAGCATTCACATGGCTTTTTCGAAAACAATTGTGCACAAATGTGCAGAGCAAAGCATTTCATGAGAGGAGTAAGGTTTGTGTGGCAAAATATGTTGAAGGAAGGTCAATTAGTGGTGCCACAGACACAGAACTGGTTCTTTTGTGAGTTTCATGCCAATACACAACCAAAGGTTCCCAGGTCTTTATAGCATTTCTGTGTCTGGCTTCAGCACATCTGTAAGCTAAATAAAACCCTTTCGATAAAAAATTATGTTTGGGATGTAAAGATGAGAAATGGCTTGATTAAACATCCTGTTGATTGTACTATTGTGATAACTGTTCTGATAACAGCTCTACATCGGGTACCACTGTCATAAAACAACAATTGTATTAGTCAATGGGTTTGACTAGTGTCATCAATGTTTAATGAGTTTTTGCACACTCTCAGCACATACTGCACAGATAGCCTGCTTAGAAGTGGGATCCCTTTCTTTAGAAAACAAGGTTAGGAGTTGTTGTGAGGAAAAGCTTTGGAGAACATCATTGTACGATTCATGATGATGGGAAAGGTCACTGAAAGCTGGAAAAGGAAGACTAATGATCACCTTCAGTGTGAAGTCATCCCTGCCTCATAATCATATTCATATATACATGCATGTGTTACATACACATGCATACCTTTACAAAGCTGCAGACGCAAACACAGTTGTTATTGCATGAATGATTCATGTTTTGTCACTGCTCCAGCTCCTTGAAAAGCTGCATGATGATGTCATACTGGAGTTTTCACAGACAGAAAATCCCTCCAAAGATTTGAGAAACTTTATCCATCCACTGAGGAAGATGAGCTGTGCTTTGTGCTAGAAAATGTTATGACCTTTCATGAGAAAGGCAAGAACCACAGAACAGACTACCTTGGCTCCTCACAGCTGTCAGTAACTAAAGGAGACTGCAGAGCACAATGAATGAGAGAAAGAAGAAAAAAGGGACAGTAACACACCGAGAGACATCAATTATTCATACTTCCTGTGTGTGTGTTTGGAGGATGCAACTGTATATTAAAAACTAGAAACAAGCCATATCAAGTGGTTGTTTTCCTGGGCATAGGTTTATTTCTACAGAGGTTTTCACTTCTCAGGCACAAATTCATTCTAGAGTACTTTGAGTAAATGTACCAACAAGGCCTTAGGGGAGTGTTGTAATTACTTATCTTGCTTTGGTCCAGGAAACGCAGTAAATTTTCCTTGTGGAATCCCTAAAATAGGAGGAAAGCCAAAATAGTCTCTGGCCATTTCACCAATGCACAGCAGTACATAAGCATTCAGCCATTTAATTTACATTAGAATATCAAAGTTTCTCTTAAAAATGTACAGCAAACCCCCATGATATTTAACTACCCATCCTGCACGCACGCACACATAGTACATTTTCCAGCTCTATATTTATACACATTACTCTCTTTAACTGTTAAACACTATATTGCAAACTGTATGTAAATGAAACACAATCCATCTAACGACATAAAGAATTGTAAAGTAAAATTTACTATAGTGTTATTTGAGGTTGTGTGAAACATATGGCGCTGCATTTCGAGTTGAAATATTGTACACATTGGCTGCTTTACTAATACGTTTATGTGTAATCACATGATGGCTTCTGCTGCAAATATAACTACAGGTTGATAATTAATTTGTCACTCCTTTGGTCCATCATGTTAATCTAAAAAAAATGCCAGTATCTGCCAATGATAAAATTATCAACTAAAAGCTTTTTGTAACACAATTCTTTACCAAACACACATTGCTTGAAGCAGATAATGATTTCATTGCAATGTAATGGAGTTACATACATCATTGGTGCAACCATGTGTACAGCAATAATGTGATTCAACAGAGTGTGAAAGCCCCCCCACTGACAGGATGATTGTATTACATGATTGCACTACATATGTACTGTCCCCTACACTGCAGGAGGGCCATGGAAAAGATCTAAATTATCTTTACTTTTAAAATGAACTTGAGAATTGCACTTGATATGAAGAAAAATAATGTGAACCATCTTTAGGGAATATCATGAAATATGAGTCTGCATGAAAAATTCTATTTTAATGTTTTATTTATACCAGGTATTTCTGCTACAGCAGTTGTCATGAAGAAACGTGCAGTGCACTTTCCATTGTGAGACAGAAGACTGTGGCTTACACAATAAATTGTTTTAAACATACATTGGTTATGAAGATACATATTAAATACAATTATTGTGTCACTTAAATTTAAGGTCTGGGTGATAGAATCAAATTGGGGTAAAGGAAAACAAATTAGCTGCAGCAATGTAACTATTAAAATAATAGTAACTACATTTATGATATTAGAAACTTTACAGTGGATCAACAATAGAAAGGTCAACACTTAAGAGGAAGATTACTTGGCTCTAATACTTAGAAGAGTACAATACATAAAGCAGAATTCATTATCACCCTGACATTATGTTTGCTCACCTTCCTATCAATGCTTCCTTGTAAGCGTCAGTCACAATTGTCTTTACTCAGGGCTCCTGGATGGCTGAAATGAGTGGCGCATTTACACATTTACGCATTTACTAGGTGTTGCCAGCTTGCTACTGTGACAGTAGCTCAAGACAACAAGCACCCTAAGGGAGACAGCTAACCTCAATTGATGATACCATACTGGTCATTGTTTGTCATTGCCATTGCATCTGCAACAATATAGCAAGAAGATTAGCTTCCTGACTTCATAATCTTGATTTATAAAAGTCATTTGTCTCACAAAGTAAATCTTGGGCGTATTGAGCTATGTAAAAACAGTTCAGAAGAACCAGACACTGACTTTGCAGAAGAGTTTCAGAATTTGTTGAATTATGTGTGTGTCTGTGCGTTATTTGTTTTTCCACCCAGGACCATGGCTCGTTTATGTACATTTTAGGGTGACAAAACCACATTTAAGAGTGACCTTTAAAATTACATCTTAAAATACATTTGCATTTCACCATACAGTACTTGATTCTAATATCTTTACTCAGCATGTAACATGTCAATTTTTTTTTTTATCTTGTAAGCTTTTGCAAAGACACACAGTGCCATTAGAGTTAGGACTGATACTCATGATAATAAGGAATTCAAGATTGCATTTGATGCAATTACAGATTGCATCAAATGTTAAATACAATTATTTAAATAAAATATATTTATTTTGCTTTAAGCAAAATAAATATAAGATGTAACATATCCAGTCAATTAACTGAAAGTCTTTGCCTAGAGCATTTCCATTAGAAATGCCATGGAAACTACATCACCTACACTCCCAAAACTGATTACATGTCAAGCATTTCATACTGTGCTTGTAAAGTATTTATTGCACTGCCTAATAAAGCCAGAGGCAAATAAAAGTAGAGGGACAAAGACAATGCCAGCAGACAGCCACTCTAGATTAGAGGCCACACAGCCGTGAGTACTGGCTGTTTTATGGTGTGTGTCCTGTCACTTGATTTGAAATATACACTGTTACAAAGTCCTGTTCAATGACTCTCATCCATTTATAAACAGATCTCCCAAATGCTTTGCCTAGAGTGCAGTTTCGCTGGTTTATATTGAACCTCCAGACAGTTTAACTGCTAACCAGAGGGCCACTGTGCTTTCATTGCAAAAGAATACTGCAGTGCTGTTACTATGAGAACAATACATTTCTTTGGAGGAAGATGCATTTTGTTCTATGAGATTGTAAAATTACATTTCTAAATAAGCACAGAACAGAAACAAAACTGGAAAACTCCTTGAATCCCCCATTCGTGATGTTCTTATGTTGAAAGGCTCAGAAACTGTAAACGGTACCTTCCATTAATAACACAAGCAGGAACAAAGTAAAGCTTTATGTTTTTTTTCTTTGCCATCATCAGTATAAAGCAAGAGGAATATCACTCAGAAAAATACATTTCTTACTTTGATGTCTTTTTCCTCTCTCCAGTCAATATAGTTCTACACAAATGCAGGTAGATTACTCTGCAGCCACGCTTAGTGGCAGTACTGTTGATCACTTTCTTGGAGAAAAGTGTTGAAGTGTTGATATTACTGGAGAAACAACCCTATGTAAAAATGCATTTCCTTTTCAGTTGTGCAAAAACTGCAGAAAAACCTGTTTACTCCTCCCTCTTTCTTCCAGATAAGTAAGCAAGTAAGGGATGATCTATCTTTTACAGCACAGGTTCTTTAATGAGTTATTTTGTACCAATGTATTCTAGCACTCTAGCTTCTAGCTACAGCCACCATTTAGCTTGTTGAAGTGAAAGAGCAACCCATTGGATGATGAATATTGTTCAATATCAGCATTTAAAAAATATATTTCATTCTCTTCATTTGTATACGGTGGCTATGATATGGTAAGCTCATTCTTAATTGTAGAACAATGTGCAAGTATAACATCTCATGCCATCTTCCCATAGCAAACCATGAAAGATGAGTACCGTGCATTCTCAGGCTGAAATATAAAGATGATGATTGGAGCCACAGAGGTACTAGGAGTGATGCATGAGTGGCTAGGAGAATGTTGCTCAAAGATCAAATTCACATGCTTGTTTTAAGGCATGAATTTGGAAGACAAAAGCTCTGGGTGAGGCCCCAGAAAGGAACCTCGGCAAACAACCTGATCCAAGATCAGATAGGAAAAATGCAGTTAAAAAAACAAAACCAAATGGTGAATACAATACCAGGATGATGTGCAACTAAAACCAAAAGGACAATGTAAAAATTGCTGAAAACTGAAGATAATTTGCAACAACAGAGAACCTATAACACAAATCAAAGTAGCAAAATCTCAGGTTCAGGAGAGGGGCTAACTGAACAGAAGGAATCGATTATAAAATGTACAAAGTATAAACATAAAAAAAAGAAAATCCACAGGCAAAACAATTTAATTATATCATTGGGGTCAATTTGATCCCATCCAATGTTTAACATCTTGAAATGAATGAATGAAATGGCATAATTTTTGTTAAAATGTTATTACCTTTTTTCTAATTTAATGGGGACAACTGAGTAAAAATAACATTTTCATGATATGTTTTCAATGTCCAGTACACATTTTGCATGCTTCGATGGGGTTAATTTGACCCCAGGCTGTTTTAGCAATATAAAACATAAGAAATATGTATATTTTACAAACATTACACTACTTACGCAATTTTAAAATAGTCAAAAAAACTCTCACTGCTTTAGGGCCCTTACATAACCATACCTGTAGTAGTATTAGAAACCCTGATAGTTCCCACAACATGGGTTTGGGCAAACATGTAAAAGCTTGCACAACAGCCTTCCAAATCATGTCTTTTGGTGCTCTGTGTGCTCTCTCTTTATGCTCTCTCAATTTAAAATTACCTCTAAGCAAAAGGTTTTCTTCCAGGTATTGTCACAGCTCTTTGACAGTGAACGTGACAAAGGAGAATGTTTCTAAGACGGAGGATAATATTGAGGAGAACCCTGATTATGAGGAGTCCTCCTTCAATGAGAAGGACACCCTTGGAGATGACCCTCCTGTTGTCTCTCAACCACCAGCAGGTTCTGTGAAAGTTAGAGTGCTGCTAATGTGAGACATATCATTTTATCAACCATGTCACTGGCTTTGATAGAGAAACAAGGCAGGGCCGATATGGGATGTAGGGGACAAGTGGGTCCAGCGGTTACCCTTTCTTTACAATCGAGGTCACCACTGTGGATGAATGTCTGGCTGCATTTTGTGGTCACTGTCTCTTTAGATAATACATAAGGATATCACAATATGGGCAGCAAAGTAGTTTTTCAACTAGTGTTTTCAAAGTAACATAAAGTACATGACACAAAATTGGATAAACATTTTAATTACAATATTTTTCTGGAGGTTTGTCCTTGGGGTCAAGTTGATGTTTGAAGATTGAAGATAACAGGAGGGTTAACATCACTGAACACATGGGTTTCGAGGAACAGATTACAGAATAAAGTAGTACATAGCACACCTCAATACAGGACTTTGATGAAGAAATTATATAAAAGCAGAACAAACATCACTCAGTCAGTGTCTCTGCAATATTTATAGTCACATGTGATACAGTGTTCATAGTGCAATTGTAACTGATAGGGTACAAAATACACTTTAATATAGTAATTCATTTAGAATATCCAAATATAGGTAAATGTACCTGAAGATTGCATTTTAAGTTTATTTGAAAAAGAGTGTAAAGTTTTGGGAGCCAAATACTTGAAGTATAGTTTCAATATATTTAACCATACCTACAACTTTATATGTACAGTGCAATAAAAAGTATACTTATCCTCTAAAGGTATTTTCTCAAAAGTATGTTTGGGTATACTTTTCCTTCACTAAATGTGATGTTTATGCTCTTGCTGTCTTGGTTAAACTGCATATTTGTTGTGGGGGAGTTGGATGGATGTCTTGATTCAATTGGGCGATCCAGTAGTGCTGAATTGAAGAGCATTTATTTTGATTTATCTTTGTAAAAATGAAAAAAATTAGATTGAGGATTAAACATGTAAAAATGAATGAGTTTTGACAGCTCCTCCACCCACATGCCTGAATCATTTGTTTTTGAAGACATCCAATGAGCTATAAAATCGTGCGCCAGTAACAGACTGAAGAGGCTGAAGGACTCTTTTTTACCTCAATCTCCTGCTGCTTATACAACTCAAGGGCCTATTTATTCCAACAGAAGAAGTTAATTAGTTTAACTATTATAGTGTTAGTAGTGCAAATCACATCCTTACAGCTAACTAGATAACTCTCTGTGTGCCTGATAAAAAATTTGTTGAGCAGAAACATTTTGTTGTGGAAATGGATAAGAATTTGATGTCAACAGTAATTTTTTAAGTGGGTTTCTGCTGCTGTGTAGAAATGTATGTCAGACTTACAAACAATTAGCTGGTGTGCACTTTCGCACCCGCTGTAGACTTCTCTAGTGTCCAACTTTGTACACAGTTCAAGTTCTGTCCTCGTTCTTTTCAAATGCTTTTCTTAACTTTGCTTCTTCTCTTTTTTGTGGCTTATTGCTACCTGCTAAACATTACACTGAGTGTGAAGTGAATTTAATGTGCTATCTGTTGTGTCCATTACAGCTTCTGTAGGCTACCTGCCAAAAAAACAAAGGATGAGGGCTGGCCACACAGGGTACCGGATATAGAGGGTATAGACTTGAGTTACCAAAGAAGTAGTGTTAGACTACGTTTCGATCAACAGCAGCTCTGCATGAATAAAATGCAGCCTCCTCATTCATTTGACCAGTCCTACAACACAGTGGGGTGCCATTGCAGCAAGCAGAGAACTCAGGCAAAATAAAATGCAGTGTCGTCAAGCAAAACATTTAAACCATTGTAACAGCATATATCTACTGGTTACCTTGCAATCATTGCAACAAAAGATCAAATAATTCCTGCAAAGAAAACTTCACAGATTTGTAAAGCCTGTAAATCTGTGTCAGATTATAAACAACTATCTGATAAGCCTTCAACTTCATCGATTTGTTTTTTTGAATGCAGGACTGTGTTTGGTCTGAATTTCAGCTTAATCCATCTGGACTTCCTGTTACGGTTAGCCATTCAGGCAGCAGGGAAATGACCCAAGTGCAGACAGACAAGGTGTCTCTTAAAACAGGGCTATTTTTAATCTGAACCCCGCTTAAATTATTCTACCACTTGCCTATCATATACCATTATGAATTACATAGATAACTTGTAGTTAGTAGTACTAGAACCTATGTGAGGATCCTGTTTGTGGATTTTAGCTCTGCCTTCAATACTATCATCCCGGCTCTGCTGCAGAACAAGCTCTCTCATCTAAATGTCATCAATCTGTCAAGCTCCTGAAGTATGCGGACGACACCACCCTCATTGGACTCATCTCAAGTGGGTCAGCACTGTGGAGTCCTTTCGCTTCCTGGGTACCATCATCCACCAGGACCTCAAATGGTAACATCAGCTCCCTCACCAAGAAAGCCCAGCAGAGGATGTACTTCCTGCTGCAGCTGAAGAAGTTCAACCTGCCAAAGACAACGATGGTGCATTTCTACACCTCCATCGCTGAGTCTATCCTCACCTCCTCCATCACTATCTGGTACGCTGCTGCCACTGCCAAAGACAAGAGCAGACTGCAGCGTATCATTCATCGCTCTGCAGAGAAGGTGATTGGCTGTAATCTGCCTTCCCTCGAGGACTTCTGCACAGCTGATCCCTGAGGCGTGCAGGAAAGATTGTGGCTGACCCCTCCCACCCCGGTCAAAAACTCTTTGAAATGCATCAATTTGCTCTGGCATCAGGACCAAAACCTCACGCCATAAGAACAGTTTCTTCCCTTCTGCAACCGGCCTCATCAACATGACCCAATCTGAACTTTGCACATCCTCAGTTCAGATTGTATTTTCATTACACTCACTTGCACAGTTCTTCTTTTTATTATTATTATAAATCTTCTATATAGTGGTTTTCTTAATTCTTTTGGTATATATCTATGCTCTTGTTGGCACCCATGCATCAAAACAAATTCCTTGTATGTGTAAACCTACTTGACAATAAATCTGGTTCTGATTCTGATAACATGCTTTGTGGGTATCAAATGGATCCCTTCATGCTAAATTCTAAGAAAAAATCTAAGAAAATAATGCATTAAATAATCTTTTTTGTATCCAGCTGGGGATAATTTGAATGACCCCAAACTATGTTGTTTTCTTTTATTCAGCATTCCTTGAGTTTATATTTAGCTGTTATGTGTAAAAAAGTATTATTCTTATTGATTTTCAGAAAAAAAAAAAGTATTTGTCCGATGGCAGTACAAAACATAATCCGAAACTGTAATGACTTACTCTCAGTGGAGCAAGTACATACAGTATGTCCAAGGTGTGGCTAAAAAAACAGCATGCATGACACAATGCTCCACTTTAGGAGGCCTGTCCACACCCCAACAATAAAATTCACTCCACTAATCTACTATCAATTATTTACAGCATATAAAATGAATAAACGATAGAAAGAGGTGAGGGAGAATGTATGTGTGTGTGTTTGTGCATATGCATGTTTTCGGTGAGAAAGTCAGAGGAGAATTAGAAACCCAGAGATGTTTTAGCCAAATTATATTTTCAATTTCTCAAAACTAGTGTTTCTGAAAAGTACTGATTCTGGTTCTTTTGACTAAAGAGTTTGGAAAAACAACCTTTGCTGCCTCTCTTATTTGTAAAACATCCAAAATCATTTTGGCTGGTTGTCATTCAATCTTCAATCTCTTCAGTTTACATTCTGAAACTGTGGCCTTGTCATCTGTGCCCTCAGGGAGCCCTGTCTACCTTCCTGTGTTTGAGACAAACAGAAGACAAGACACAGCAGCAGCCTCCTCTGTAGAACCTTCACATCATGATGCTGGGTAATGTAAAGGTGCAACAGAAAAAGAAAAGAAATGGGATGGTGAGAAAAGAAAAACAAGCTGTGAAAAAAAAAAAAATCTGCTGTATCAGTCAGCTACTGTGTAAATATGTGTCTGTTTGAGTTTTGAGATTACCACAATGAAGCCAGACTGACACTGATGCAAGGGAAATACTTAAAAACGTGTGTGTTTTCTCAGGTTGTTGAGTGCCACCTTGTCCTGTTGTCATGGTGATGTTGTCCCCCTCTATGTTTAAGGGAGATATGCACGGACCCAGGGATGTGTTGTCTAATTATAGCTTGAAGACAGGTCACTGTGGAAACTAAACTGTCACCATTAAGGTAGGCTTCTGTGGAATATGTACTTTTCATGGATTTGGATATAAACTGAAGAACAACAAATATACAGTACAAGCAAATCTCACATGAGTCAGAGTTTGAATGTCAATATAACATAAAAGGAAATAGGGAGTAATACCACTGTTTGGTCATTGTATGTTATACAATTATGTTCCTGAATTATGTTATTTTGTCAAGAATGGAAATAAAGCAGCAGCAGATAACTTGTTCTAAATTACAGTACATTACACACTTATCGAGGGTTTTGCTTTTCATCGAATGCATGCTGAGATACTTTCCAGCCTCTAGTGACGCATCTAGTGAAACATCTAGTAATGGAGAACCGATAGGTGATTGAATTCTTGCAACTGAAATGTTACACTAATAATTGCATAAATTAACCTTTTGAAACACATTTCTACATTTTTATACCCCATATAATTTTGATAAAAACATAATAAAAACTAAAAAACATTATAAGAGCCAGCTATCTGATTAGCAAAAGCAGACAAGGAGAAGCAGAGTCTGTGGTGTGAACTATTGTATTCTTCTTTTGTTGTTGCACTGTGGTTTGGAAAGTACTTGTCACCAATTGGCTCAATGGGAGTTAATAAGTGTGGAGATGCTTATATTAAACAATCACGGCATCAGGCATTCATTAGTCACAGTTAATGGAACGGCATACTGGTTTTTAGTTAGTGAAGGAGGTTGAAATGATGGTTTAAACAAGATTACAAAAATACAAGTCAGTGTCATGACTCCCTTGTGACTGCGATGGAAGTGTCCTGAATAAATACATAAAAATAAAGATCAAAATTGTTTCTTCTGGTGATATTTCACATGGCCATCTGCTGCCACACCAACGGCAGATGTCATCCTTTTGAGTTTTCTATCAGACCCCTGATTTTGATTTACATTACCTGATGAATAAACAAGCACCTCAACCCCAGTAGATCTGTGCTGGTGGCCTTCGACTCTGATCATTATAGAAAAGTACAACCATACAAGGACTTAGAATGCTATTTATTCTAACAGTATTATGCTGAATCAAATACTTGGCTCGTGCCTTCATCAGAGGTAAACAAAGGAAATTATAGATGTTTTATATACAGTACCAGTCAAAAGTTTGGACACACTTTTCCATTTAAGTGAATGGGAAAGTGTGTCTAAACTTTTGACTGGTACTGTATATGTACAGGGAATCATACAGAATAAATGTATCCTTTAGTAATCTGGCTGTCATCTGTATGTGCATGTGCCATTCTTTTCCACATCGGCAGCATTTTGTGATCCACTTCATAGCTATACTGTGATTGACTCCTATGGTGCATTTCACACTGAATCAAAATCTCAAGTTTAATAAGCCAAAATGAAATGTATACTATTCATTTATAACTATTTGTTAAAAACTGCTGATATGATAAAAAACCAAAGTAACACATCACTGATTGCTGATTACTTTGTGTAGTTTAATTTAACGCACACGATGTGTCATGTTTACGATACTATAGATGTCCATTCTGCAAAATTTACACTGCATAGAAACGTTTTTTTTTCTGTCCCATTATATTGCTGTGGTCAGTTATGTTTAGCAGCTCCTCTAAATGTTCAGCTGAGGTGAATGCATGCAGTCGCATCAGGGTACTTTCAGGTAGAGATATATATGTCTATCTTTAAATTGACCATGCTTTTCATCCTTGAACACAACAGAATAATGCATCAGCACACACTTAAAGTGACTGCAGCCCCCTCAACAAACTCTTGATGCACTTCAGTGCTTTGTTGTCAAACCACTTAACATGACAACTGTGGGATGTGCAGAACTTAGAGATAGAGTTAAGTTTGCTAAAAGCTATGAGTGAGGAATTTGTGAGAGGGAAAACAGTTTCACACTGCATTGTTTTGGAGTGAGTGATTGAAAAATTTTTCAGTATTTGGATCATTAGCTTAATACACGTAAGCGGATTTCAAAAGAGCCTGGAAAGATATGCTAAATCCACCTGGAGAGGTTTCTAATTGTCTGAGAGTGAAATTACTTCTCCATTAGCATGAGCCTCGCTGCTAATCCTATATCTCATTAGTTATTTGAATTAGGTCCAGTGGTGGAGTTATAATTGTAGACATCCTCTTAGTGAAGAATTTACTCAGAAGAAAAGTTGCCAGCAAGACCTGAGCCTCTGTATCTCATTAGTTCAACAACAGTAAGAGTGCAACAACTTTTAGTCAGCTCCTGAGTAGTTTTCTTCCATCAGCTCTCTCAGTCCTTTATTTGTCACTGCAGCTCATAGAAGTGCACCTCCTCCAAGAGAATATGGTAATGCTAAATCTCTGTGATTCTAAGTCAGTGCAACTCTGTAAGAAAAGCATATTTGAAAATGCTGATGTTGGCTTGGGATGTTGGAGAGGGATGTGGAATATGATCAGAGAAACTGAAATGTATCAGTGAAGAACAGCAGCGCCCATGCACAGCCTTGTGGGAGGAACGAGCCAGTCCTATCTGGTATACACACACATACACAGATGCTCTCTCTCTCTCTCTTTCTCTCTCTCTCGCTCTCTCTCACATACACAAACACACAGGCACACACAAAGAGCTTTTGTGTTGTTTAAAATATCAAGAGACTTGCTGGTGTTATTTGTCATTGGGGCCTGCAAGCACTTACAAGTATGTGTGCTGGAATATTTTTGTGATCTAAAAAATGATGCAACTAATTTGACAAATTTCCTCTACAGTGGAGTTCAAATCTCTTGCATCATGTAATTCTATTAGACGTTATCATTTAGATTGTTTTAAGTTACGGTTCCATCATTATCAGAAGGATACCAATGCGGGGGGAAAGGAAGTCTTGTTTTTTTTCACATTTTTCTTACTAATGGTGGCATACGCCATCTTTCCTACCAAGGTAATTTTCTCATAACACTGATATTTGTTTGAACAGCAAAAGGCTAAATGGAAATGTGATGGGAGTAAATCACTTACAACTTAGTATCTGTACAGATATATCTTTTAAAACTTTTGCTATATAAAAATCCCATTTATTCTTCCAGTTAAATAAATTATGTTATATCCCTATATTTCATATTGGTGGACCAAAATTGTTTCACCCTGGAAGAAACCTGCAATTACAAATGATTCAACATTGCAGAACTCTGATAGTAGTGATAGGTGAAGACGAATTCTGAGCTGTCTGAAACAGCAGGTAATTTGCTTGAGGCCTGGGGGAACAACATCACTGATTTCAGAAGGGTGTAATTTGTCTGGCACAGAAGTAACCTTTGAAAATCTCTGTTATTTTGCTCCTAAGCATCTGTTTAGGAATCTGTTGGGAAGCTGTATATATATTTATCCATCGAAACCCAGGGGGAAATATTCCCTTCTTAGTTCCCAGCCCCACATTTTGTCCAAGACTGGCTTCTTGACATTATATGTTTGTGTTAATAATAAGGATCCACTTTAATTTATTATTTAATAGCTGGCTTTGGAAAAAAAAATTAGCTCTAAAGTTGAATGACAAGTCTAGATAAAATGCTCTGCAACCTAACAGTGGACAGATGGTGTTTGTTTATTTAATGTTTGTTATTACTTTGTTTTAGTAAAGAGTTCGCTTCATAAACATTTTATTTATTTTATTTTAACCCTCATCTCCGAAACAGTATTTGAACAAAGTATACTGCCTTCAAAATGTTGGTTCTGGAAATGTTTTGTATCTTGGACCACCGTTTACAGGATAAAGTTTATTTGGGACAGGTAACTTGTCTTCTATCAGTGTGCAAAGTCATAGAATCTAATTAATTTTAATTTCTGGACTGTAAAACACTGATATTCTTATCAACGGCATAACAACAGTTATTAGTTTATGGCAGAAAGTGACTGAAAGATACAAAAAAAAAGGTTATTTAATTATAGTGCTAGAGCAACAATTCCTATAGTAATTTACTATAGCACTCACATGGAGCAACAATAATGATCGAACGATCAAACCTTTTTTGCATGTGATGACTTCAATATATGCCTGTAAGATCAGAATTTAGAGAGATGTATAATTTATTGCTATGTTGCTTGAGTGGACTCAAGTTTGCACAGAAACTGATTAAGTAGAAAGTGTTTTTTTTTTTTCAAATGTTACAAAAATAAATGGAATAACGATGAGACTTCATAATGTCAACAGGATTATGTGTGAAATTTCAAAGGCTTATTCTTTTATTGTTTCGACTTGTATCCCCGAGAAGAGTACAGGAACATTATATTTGTGTGTGATAAGAGGCCACATTGTCAAGAGTCTTTTAAAATATTTATTTAGGGTTTTATGTGAACACACTTAAATGTATTAGTTGAAGTCTGTGGACAATGTTAACACCATTATGAGCGATCTCAAAATCTATGTAATCTAGTTTCTAACAGGGACTGTGAGAACTGATAAAGCACCTACTGTGTAAAACAGTATGTTGGCTTTTACAACCAGAATGAATGTTATAAACCTCCTGACTTCCCTGAGATTAACAACCAAATAATTCGGTTTACAAGTCTCATTAATAAGGAGCGGCTGAGAGATAAAGAACAAAAAACTGTGTCTGTGTAAATGTCTGTAATTTACCGAGTGCCGAGGTGGCTGTTATTTTAGTAGTTTGCTTCTTTCTTTTTACTTTGTTTGTTGGTCTTGGAGGAATGTGTTTGAGAAGAATGACAGCAGAATAAAGCTGATGAGCAGATGAACACAAACACTCTTCAGATTCCCTCTCCTGCACCAAATTATAGATAGATAGATAGAAAGATTGTCTTGGGGAATGTGTATTGTTTAATGTTTAATGTGTATTTGTAACTTACAGTATAAAGGCAGCTACTCTATATTTATGTAATGATTTTGTGAATGCAAGTATGTCACAGCTGTCAGTGTGAGCTACTGTAATAAAAGTTTATCCCAGCTCAAAGTTGCCACTGTCATGACAAGAGGCTTAAAAAATAAGCAGCATCATATCAGCAACGTCAGGATCACGCTAATAACAGTCACTGACTGTAACATTTCCCCTCTCTCAGGATAGTAGATGAGCAATTTTAAACTGTGTATTAAGTTCATATGTTAAACATACTCTCTTTGGATACAACTGAGATAATGCATTGATACAGTAAATGTAGGAGTGTATTTGTGTACTTTATATAGGTGGAATATTTATATTTCCAGATTTCCTGGCCCATTAGCTTTCTTTGTCCAAGTCGCATCCTGTTTAACAACAATGCCAAATAATATTCTACATGGGGGATTTTAACTTAACAGCAAAGATTAATCAAACAACCAAAACAAATGTCTTCTTGTTTGGCAGTGTAGTCTGTTATCCTGAGATGAACTTCATCACCAACCCATAATGTGACTTTTAATACACCCTGTAGACTGGTGTGAAGATATACAACATTGCCACTAGGTGGTAGGCTAGAATCACAAACTTCTCCAGCAGTGTTGAACATTACCTGTAAATACATTTACCAATACATTCCCTGAAAACAATAAAGTTCAATTAGTGTAAAAAATTGCAGTTATCAAATGCAAAACATTGTTGTTGAAATATAACTACCAGGTGGAGTCTACACTTGTATAAGAAAGGGATGTTGCATTCTAGTAATTTATTGATCTCAAGACTGGTCTCTGCTACAAACATTTATGGACTTACCTTGAACTCAAGGAGTTTATAATGAGTAATCAAGTGAATGGTGACTATCTTGAAGTTGAGCATGACGGACCTAAACAGCAAAGACGATAATAAATGATCGGATCATATGTATTACACCAGGGGGCAGGAGAGCTTTACCAAACATTGGTACATAATGACAAATGAGGGGATATAAAAAGGGAAATTTGCATTTATCTTGGGCGTGCTAATGTGTTGTGTTAAATCAGTCAAGTTTTTTCTGATTGTTTCATGTTGTCATACAACATAAACCACAGACTGGAAAAGATGACAGCTGCAGTTTGTATCGCTGCTGTACAGTATTGGTAAGCATTATGCTGTTTCATAGTGAACAGGCAAACACAACATCCTCCTGGTGATTCGGACATTATACCCATCTTCTGAATGTATACTTCACTGCCTAAGGAAAAAAAACTAATTCAGATTTTATCTAAATGTAGCAATCAAGTGAAAAGAGAATGTAAAAAAGGGGGAACCAAATTGCCTTCGATAGCTTTGATATTTGGTCTACCCAATTCCAATCTTTCTTAAGTGACATACACATATACTGAATGTTTTGTCTCTGCTGCAGTAAATTAAAGACACAGGCAGGCTTTGTAGCCTTCATTCTTATCACTGGTAATTAGATTCCATCTTTATTGTTGGACCTGATACGGCTTTAATTAAGTGGCCCATTGAGATTTTACTCTGTGAAATATCACCTTTCATTAGAAAATGTTTGGCCCGCAAATGTTCCCACAGAATCCTAATATGTCCAGTGTGTTAACTTTCCATGTTTGATGCATGATGTAAAAAGAAAATCACACGTTTTATCTGACTAGCATGTTTATTTTTCCTTCATGTATGTTATGAATCACTTTGTTATTTTATGTCACTTTTGTCTGTGTGAAGCACTTTGAACCTGTTTTGGTAAGTGCTCTATAGATGAAGTTCATTATTATTATTATAAATGAACATCGATTGAGGCTTAATTAATCTTTTTTACGCAATCAATGTAAAATGCAAATGCAAAATGATTGCAGAATTAGTTTGGGGGGAAATATAATCATGCCTTTAATCAACAAAATATGATTAGTACTAAAAGGAAATAAAAGTTAAAACATTCACACCACAGAGAAGATTTAGCACATCCAAACCTAGTACACAACAGTACACAACTGTAAAATGTGTGCTGTCTGTCTTTTTAGCCAAAATAGCTATGTAAGGCTATGGTTGGGAAACTTGGTCCAGACTGAAACATCTCTTTGAATGGATTGCTTTGAAATTTTGTGCAGACATTCATGGTTCCCAGAGCATGAATCACACTGACTCTGGCAATCGCCTGACTTGTCCTCTAGCCACACCATGAGGTTGAGTTTGTGGTTTTGAGTTAAAATGTCAGGTACAGGTACTGGATGGATTGCCTTGAAACCTACAAACATTCAATTCCCCCTCAGGATGACTTTTTCTCTATCACCACTATTAGGTCAAATGTTTATTTGTCCAGTACTTTGGTTTATGGTCAAATAACTGGAAAACTAAATACATTCCCATCTGTCTTAGCTGAAATTTGTGTTTAGTGCAAAATCTGCAAATGTTAGCATGCTAACTCTAAACAAACATGGCAAACATCAGTATGTTAGCATTGTCATTATGAGCATGTTGCAGTGTTTACATCAGCATTAAGATTGAAGCGCCTAAGTACAGCTTCACTAGGATGGCTGTAAACTCATTTTCTTGTTTTGGTACATGTTCATTTTAAATGCATCTACAAAATTTTCAGTTTTCCTTTTTATTTCCTTACACTATCAGTTTATAGCAACTAAAACATGTTTAAGACACCTATAACACCAGATTATGGAAACTGCGGTATTAGTGAAATACTGTCAACTCTGACTTGAAGTATTAGACAAACACTAACGTTTGGTGTTAAATTGGAGCACTTTGGAAATTCCAAGAGTAACACAAACATGAGCCCCTGCTCTGATATCGCTTATAATCCCAACCTGTGTTACAGCATATAGGACAGCACAGTAACGTTTCGCAGATAATAGAAAGTAAACTCTCATCTGAGAGTAAACAAGTCTGTCAATTCTGTGTCTGAAAAGAATAAGGGATTATAGAAGCATCAAATCATCATTGAATAGAAGAAGAAGGTAAAACAAAATTGAGTCTGTATTCCCCCTTCAAATTCAACACAAGGTGGTTTTGCCCAACGCTTAACAAAACCATTACAGAAAAAAAGGAACTCTATTAAGAACAACCAATTGCCAAAATAATCAGGACAGGCTCTCATTATGTATTAAAACTATGACATGACAGTAAGTCACAGTGACAATCCAAAATATTATATAAGCTATTGATTATATCCCGCATTACTCTCTGCATCCAAAAGAGATTTATGTTTTTCCCTCAGAAATTTTTTTTGCATCAATTAAAACATCAAGAAAATAAAGCAAAATATCATACTCCTAATACTTACTTACTTACTCCTAAAATACTTATTTGTGTTAATATAGTAAAACAATGAATAATGTAAATTGTGTTTGCTATCATTTGGAATAAGCCCTCACTCATTAAAAAAAGTCTATAAAGTTACTATTATTACTAGTACGAGTGTTATTGTTGCTCCTAAAAGTATCCAAATAGTGTCTTAACCATTATTCTTCTCCCCACACACACATAACACTGTATAGCCTAACACTTTACACTTGAATAACTGCACTGACACTGTCCAGGAGCTATCAGCTAGTCTTTGTTTACATTTGCACTTTGATGCTTACTGGAAAAAAAACAAAAGAATTAAGACTATGTTTGTCGCTGTTTTTATGACTTTCCTTTCCATTATCCTAAGTGTTCTTTTTCATTCCAAATGAAAAATTAGATTCTTTCTTCTTAGAATCAAATTAAAAAAATATGCCTCAAGAACATCCAACCTGAGAAGATGTTGTCACAATGAATCCACAATGGTGTCATTTTTGTCTCGTTCCAGACATTTAAACTGCAGAAAACCTATCTTTATATCAGCAGGGGTAATCATCAGCGAGCACAAAATAGATTAGAATTGACTAAAGCACTGCATTTTGTCTGACTGACACGAAACAAAAAAATGCTGTTCTGTGAATTTGTTAAGATTAGCTAACAACTAACAATATATTACAACAGAGTATAATCAGGATAATCCACAGAACTCACTGTGGAACTGTGGAAGTGAAAATTCTGTTCACATCGATTGTATTGGGAAGATGGAAATTTTCTTCAAAATCCCAGGAAACTGGCTAGCTTCCACTGAAGGTGTACGTGAGAAAATATGTGTTTTGTGATTAGATTTAAATGATTATTAATTCCCCATGTTGAAATATTAAAATGTATCTAATTCTTATCTGCAGTTATTATGAGCTATCTTTTGAGTATGCTGGTTTTGGATATGTGATGATGAATCATTGAACAGCAGTACACACCCAGACAGGAAATAATATTTCCAGAATAAAATTTTGGATGAGACTTCATGTCATTCACCAGTACTCTGTCTTAATGAGAGGTGCAGAGGGAAAAAGTATGTCAAAACCCCTCTAAAATTTGGCTACATGTGTCTGCCAGAGTATTTACAACAGTAGATTTATAAACTGAGTTTGCCTTCACTGAAGTAAGTGTGAAATCATTGGCAGCGTGTAGCTATAAAAGTAATTTTTCTTGCTGTAGATTACAGCTTCAGAGTGAGAGCTTGTTGACACAGCTCGTTGATTTCCCGGAAGCAGTCCATACCACTGCATACTCTACGTACTATATGTATCCAACATTTAACATTTAAAGTATGCACGCTATAGAGTCCGGGACAATAATCTACATCATTACTGCATGTATTCAGGTTTCTGCTCAAAACTAACCTTACCAACCTTGCTTAGATTGATTATTATTTTATAGAGCACTCTTTTTTTCTTTTTCTTTTGATATTTTTTGCACCTGTGCACACTGACTTAAAGTACATTGCATTACATATGTTATAAAAATATTTTCTAAATGACCAATTGAATTATTGCTATAGTGTTCATGTGTGTGAGTGTGTTGTTGTTTTTTTGTTGTTGCTTTATAATCAAATACAACATGGGCTTTTAAAAGATTAAAAGAAGAGAGAACTGAAGCAAATGGCCAGGGGGCTTTTATATTGTCAATAGTGCTCTGGATTAAGGACAACATTGCTTAATGTGGGGGTGTTGCTACAAGATTAAGAGACATGAAACATAGGATTTACTTATGAAATCCCAACACACAAGTGGTATGTACTCCTGTGAGCCTGGTTTTATTTCAGTGAAAAGTTAACCGTGGCACACATGATTTTCTCCTCCATCTCAATGCCTGCGAGTTAACAGAAAACTAATAGCTACAGTAATACAATACTGCAAAGTACCAAAGTTAACTTAAGGTAAACCAGGCAAAAAGAACAGTCAGAACGAACATTTGTCTTATTTACTGCAGCACGCTTTTATTTTAATGGGGTGGGTGGGTAAGGATCCACTGCTACAGGCTGACACCTTTGCTCCACTGGAATAGTCTCATTCAAATGAATGGGGAAACCCAAATTTTTGCTGCAGAGGTAGTGTTAGTGTTAAAGTCCCCCTTAGGCTCAAGACACTGTGGCTTTGTTTTATACAGAAAAACTTATCACTCACAACACCTGCACAATTCTTGAAAGATTTCAAAATCTCATTAGAACACTTTTCTTTAGTTATCTCTTACTGCTGCTATTAATGTCCCATTCTGCCAAAAGTATATATAAATCGAGGTCAAAATTCTTAATATTTGTCAACTCAGGTGCCTTCGGCAAGGATCCAGAGACCGTGTGCCTGGATGATTTGCATTCTGGAGAGCTCAGCTGTGCACTAACACTCATCTCAATTTGATTATGCATATGCAGGCTTGACATTTTATGCAAACTGTGGTGTATGCCAAACTCGTTTTGCACTCTTTTGCTGTCAGGTCAGATTCTGACATGGAAATATGCCAGTAGTTAAGGTTTTACATTAGATTTTTGGAATATGTCAGACATCCCACTTGATTATGCCTTCAAAGTATACCATGTCATGGCAACTGGGTGGAAAACAACGCAACATTGGTGCCATAAATGTTAAAAACACAAATATTGGTTGGCTCAAAAACAAAAATAATCAACAAAACTCTTGACTCTGTCCATATACTCTCTTTTAGATTAATTGCACAAAAAGTACTTACTTGGCCAAAAGTATGCAAAAACCCAAACATTACACCCAAATGTGATTGTTGATCATTTCATTCCAAAGCCATGAGAATTAATATGCGGATACAACAGCATCTACTCTTCTGGGAAGGCTTTCCACCAAATGTTGGAACCTTGCTGCAGGGGTTTGTTCCCATTCAGCCACAAGAACATTAGTGAGGTTTGGCATTGATGTAGGGTGATAAAGCCTGGCTTGTGTTTTCTGTGTAGGCCAGTCAAGTTCTTTCACACCAAACTCAGAAAACCATTTCTTCACTGACTTCGCTTTGTGCTGTCATGTAAAAAAAATAGGGCTGGACTTTTCCCAAACTGTTCCCACAAAGTTGGTTCTAAAATATCATTGTATGCTTAAAAAATCCCTTATTTGGAATTAATGGATCCAATGCAGCCTATGAAAGTCTGCCTTAGACCAAAAGTACACGAAAGCAGTAGTGAATGAGGTATTTAGACAAAAAAATCCATACCACAGTGTAGAAATACTCCAAGTCTTGCATTCCACATTTTACTTAAGTAAAAGTACAGAGGCATCGACATAACATTACACTTAAAATACCAATAGTTAAAGTTATATGATTATGTAAAGTGGCCCATTTCAGAATACTGTATATTAAATCATTGTATTATAATTATTGATAGATTCATGTGTTTTATTTTAGTGTTACAGCTGGTAAAGTTGGGGCTAATTGTATGTCCTTTTTATACTGCTGGATAGCTTGTCAATTTTCCTCAGGGATCAATTAAGTCTTTTCTTATCTTATCAACTAATATTATTACGTCACATTGTCGATTACATTTTGTGTTTTTAATAATCTGTATATGTACAGTAAATAGTAACTAAAGTTATTGCATAAATGTAGTAAAATATACATTTATATAATATAATATTTCCATTCTAGTTGTAGTATATAAGAAAATAATAGAAAATGAAAATACAAGTATCTCAAAATTGTAAGTACAATACTTACTTATTTTCCACCACTGCACACAAATTGCCAGCTTCTCTCCATGTTGTGTGAGATTTTGTCCTGCAAAGGAAAACAGGAGCTTCTCTGACATCAACACTCTGACACCCCAGCATGCGATTTACTACACATCCTATGTCACCTCTTGCATCTGATTCCCGGCCCATTTACCCTTTAGCTTCACTTTCTATGTCTCATCCCCCTCCCCACATGATTCATTCTTCACCTACAGTTTCAAATTCACTTGGGATCAAAAGGCTGAAAGACTTGAAATGGAGAAACCTGTCAAAGAGAGTGATGATAAAAGATGTAAGAGCCAGGGAACATTACGGCATAAGGACACAAACCAAAGCTGGGCAGAAAATGTGAGACCAAAGGGTCAGTTTACATAAATAAGGTTTTGTGATTTCAAACGTATGCTGCCACCCCAATACACTGTGTAGAAAAAGTATACAAAAATGTGCTGATAGTAAATTATCTTTGATATGTACTACACCTTTGATAGATGTACATATGAGTACATCCCCTACTTATTAGTCAAACTCAAAATGAGACAAAAACCAGTGATTAAAGTTAATTGACTCCATAGCACAAGTCTAATTTTCACAGTGCAGTGAAAAAGATTAAGTTATTTGCCTTCCTAAATAAACACAGTAATCATACACTTGGCTGCAAATTCAGTACAAATAGTTTTTGCTCATTGACAACACAAACCAGACTGTGTTTTTCTATTATAAATCATTACATGTCTGCAATACTCTTCATTTGGCAATACAGGCTGTAGCCATTGCTTACACTAATTAATACAGATGCCCATAAAAAGGGAGGGAGTTGAGAGCAGCATAAAGACTAAGAGTACCCTGTAATCCCGGTGGCAATTTATGGGTATTGATTTGCCATTTGACACCAGATGCAGTAATTAAAACTAATGGAGGAACTTCAAGGGGACAGAAGAGAAAAGAGGAAAGGAAAGGTGAAGAGTAGGAGAAAATGGCTTTGGCTGTTAGAAAGCAGAGATGAAAGTTGGAGTGAGTGCAGTGCCCTTTTATGATGGTCTGGTGGAGTTTGCTGTGTTTTCACCTGTTGTAGTTAATTGCTGAAACAGAGCTTCTGGCAGTAACATAGTGAAGAAATACCTATTTTTTGTTTGGAAACTGAGTGAAACGAGTTCTGTCCTCAAATGCAGTATATAATATAAATAAAGAGTCTCATTTTGTATTTTTTTACATGAGTATGTACATATTTAGCCAGTCTTACAGCCATTTTACCATGTTCATAGCACCAAACTCCAAATATTGTTTCCCCTTGCTTGCCTTATTTAACATTTGCACAGATTTTTGTGGTGACTGTTCTCACCAGAAATACAAGAGCATCATTATCATTTAGTCAAATAATTAAAACAGTCCTTATAAGTGACCTCTTCCTGTTAGGCAAATGATAACTGTTCTCTCCCAAATGTAAAAGTGAAAGTAGCATGACTATGATCATAGATGGCTGGGTGTACAAAGTGTACACCTTTGATACTGATGACGGCTGGTTCGCATCTCATTTGTTAACCTGACTGTAACTGCTACAGAGTAAGCGACTAGCTGTCTTAGACTGCTAATGCAACATTCTAAGTAATTGTTAATTACCATTGAGCTAGTTAACTGTTTATCTTTACTTTGACTCACTGTGCTTTTTACTATTGTATGTTATAAATATAAATACTGTGTTGTTCTTCCAATTGGGACTTAACACTGATAGTCCACTGGATCTATTCAGTTTTATCTTGACATTATGGACAATGTAAGGTATGATTACATTGTCCCTTAAGTCAGGTAAGGTATGTGGAATTACTGTGAATAGACTATAGAAAATGTATATGCATTTTATTGGCACATTATTGTACACAATCTACTGTATAATTAAAGCTTTTTCTTATACCTTACATATTGTATGGATGTAAGGATGTAAGGATTGTAAGGATGCCTCCAAATTACAAACCTGGTATACATATTCTTGGAATATTCTGTAAAAGAAAGGTCTGTTTGGACCAACAATCTTAACTTTTTTGCACAACACAGTATGCTAAATGTGTTTTCTGTATCTTGATTGATTAGGGGTGGGTGGAGGTTAAATGCTCTGAGTCAAAAATCCGGAGCCATTTATCATTCATAGTTTGTCCCTGGCCCTGACTGATTAAAACGGGTTATTACATATTACATAATAACCTAGTCCTGTCTCAATAAGGCCTTGCAGCTGTCTTTGCTGGAGATTGAAAAAGAGACAAACCTTTGGTCATAAACATACTGTTCACCATAGTTTATATTTTCATAGTGCAACACGATAAACTCCAAGCACAAAATAGCACAAGAAAAGTTTAGAAGATGTTTGAGTCAACTGTTCATAATATGCAAATAAATTGAAATAAATTGATTTGACTTTAACCAGAGTACACATGCAGTAGTGCAGAAGCAAATACTGATAAATATTATATTTTTAAACCAGAATGATAATGTGATGGTTTGATTCAATACCATTATTTATGTGCAGGTGAAGCTTATTATGTCAGGATAATGAGAAACAATGGTCCCAACAATAAACAGACCTCTTGATGCTGTGGACATTACATGGTGGAGTCAGGTCAGGAGAGGAAAAGAGGGATGAGAGAAGTGTACTGAATGAAGAATCCCTTCCTATGGACCAGCTGAACTGAGCTTAGCAGATAGAAACACCACTTGAGTGAAACTACATCAAATCTTGTGTGAAAATGAGCCTTTTCGTGAACCTGAAATAACAGAAACCCAGGCAGAATATGAATGAAACTATTATGACAACCCCAAGCAACAGTATACATGCACAATAAAATGACCTCTGGTAAACAGCTCCATATTAATAATTCATAACTTCTCCTTTTGAATTAAAAGGTGCATGTGATTTATAATGATATGTTTTCTCCTCAGTCTGCCAATTCATGTTTGTGTTCTCTTGAGGAGGGATAAGGGGAGGTTGTCTGCTATAGCTGTGTTTTAAATCTACATTTTGTAATCGATTTTGCGGCTTGCAACCGTCAGAACATAACAACCCAGAACTGAACATATACAATTTCTTCTCTGTACTAGGTGTAGTCATATATATGATTCTGAGAATGGATGCGATCTGATGCACTGAATGATAGTGAGAGCAGTTTAGATATAGGTCTTGAACAGAATTAAAGCCTCTACAAGCCATGATCCACCCATACAGGTCTTTTCACTTTTTTCCCTGATTACACTCAAAACAGTGTGGGCGTGAACATACTGTGACTGATTGACATCTCGCTCATTGCCTTGTTCCTTTTGCTTCACCTGTTGAGGTGCACATTTTTTGTTATTATGATGCATTCAAACAATATTGGCTAAATAGGATGAACAGGAAAACCCCCGTTATCCGACATTCAATTCAATTCAATTCAATTCAATTTTATTTATATAGCGCCATATCATAACAAAGTTATCTCAGGGCACTCAATCACATGGAGCCGGTCGAGACCAACTTCCACACACACAAAG
>JAVQJD010083503.1:0-17961 GCA_036023655.1 Nannoperca australis | reverse complement strand
GGAGTAGAACCATCTCAAGGAGGATCAGAAGAAATGGACAGCATGTGAGTTCAATATGAGTGTCACAGCAAAGGGTCTGAATACTTATGACCATGTGATATTTCAGTTTTTCTTTTTTTCTGTCAAGATGGGGTGCTGAGTGTACATTAATGAGAAAAAAAATGAACTTTTTCCATTTTAGCAAATGGAGTGAAAAATTTAAAGGGGTCTGAATACTTTCCATAATCAATGTATACTGTATCTCTGCTTTGTGTGGGAACAATATATCACTTATTTTTAGGATCAGAAATGAAGCCTTATCAGACTGTAATGCTTGTGAGCATGAAGGGTATTAGACAATGGGCCAGTGGGAACCAGTGGTAACACTTAAAGTAATGTGTTCAGCCCACAGTGAGAACACCATCCCACTGATTAATTCATTAACGCTGAACCCAGTGGGACGCACTCAGGAGTCCTGTTCTCCTGCAGACTGCCTGCTGAGTCGCAATGATCCAGAATCTGTTGCAAGGCTGGTGTCATTTCATCTTCTAGGAAATGAATTTTCATTATGATTTAAAAAATGGGAGATGAGGGGGAGGGCTCGATTATCAAGTTTCAGTCCTGATCTGCACATTATATTAAGAAATCTTTTCACATTCACATAATTTCACCCACAACTCCACCCTCATAAGCTCTGCGCTAGCTGAAACGCTGCTGAGCTTATTTTCCAGATTCACACCTGCTCTTCAAATTCCGCCAAACTTATTTTACTCCACTTAGGATTCGTGAATGGCAGCATCCCTCACTGCTAACTCCCCAGGGACCCGCCAATCTCTGCAGCAAACACATCCCTGAGGCTCTGCTTTCACACACATGGCGTTTAGTATTCCACACACCATCACACACAGCAGCAGCACGTCTGTTCAGTGCAGACAGTGGTGATGTTTGCCGGAGGCATCGGGCACAGCAGTTCCTGGCAGGTCAGGTGAGAGGCAGGGCTGCACAGATTGACTGGGTATCATAAAATGTATTTCCTCGTGCCTTAAGTCATTTATTAGCAATGTGTATTTTCTCTCTTTTGCTCAGTTTATTGATGAGGAAGCAGCCTCGAGGAACAGTTGACTTCACTCTAAGACAACAGAGCAGAGGAGGGACCTATGCAGCTTGCAGGGTACATTGTATTCCATCTGCATTTCAGCTCAGAGCTCAAAGTAATTAGCATTTTCATAATTGCATAAGAGGTCCATTTGAAATATGAAATAAAATGCTTTGCCCCCAAATTTCTATGGTCTTTAGAAAGAGGAAAGCAGGAAAGCGGTCCTGTGAAGGAAAACATTTCTATTTCCCTCAGCCACAAATGTAGCTTAGCCAGCTTACCACACTAAATTAAATCACACTATAAATAAGCCCAGTGAGCGCTGATACTATTACAGACACTGCCTGGCTCCACACCTATGAGGCTCATGTTCAAATGTACAGTTTCATTCCAAAGATGTATTTACAGCTGATACATAATATACCTTTAAGATCAAGAAATTCATAAAAAATCTAAAATTAATTCAAAAATTGTCATCCAACTAAACTGTTGTATTAAAAGAAATACACACACACATGCTTTAATGTCCTGTTGACCTCTCTCATAAGGGCAATCTACAAAAGCACAAATCTAGCACACACACACACACAGTCCCAAAATGTCTCCACACACTGTTTGAGTAAACCTCAAACAAATCAACACCTGTTTGCATAATCCAGTATAACAAATGTCAATCACTTTTCCCCATGAGAAACAGTTTGCACTGACATGTGTCCACAAACTGGCACAACACACCCATGTGCACACATTCACAAACACAGCATGTTGTGTTGTCTGGTGTGCAGGGTAAACTCCCCAAGGGTTGATGACACATGTGCTGCCTGTCTGTCAGGCTCCCTGTGGGAAACTGGAAACCAGTACAGTGCCATGGGTCAGTCGGAATAAACGAGGCTTATGGGGCCAAAGACACTGAGGCTTAACTAGACAAGTACAGTAAATATCTGTGGGTGTTTAGACCACAGTAACAAGGACAGGCAGCATTGTCAATGCAACTGTTGCCTCTGTGTGTGTGTGTGTGTGTACGAGCGAAAGAGAGATTTAAATTTAAACATGCATCTGTATGAAACTCAATCTGAATTTTTGCTTTTGTGGGGGGATGAGTGGGTGGATTCAGCTAACACTGACGACTCCCCTTGCTTCAGACAAACATTGGGGCTGCTCACTCAGTTGCCAGGCTGATATGTATGTAGGGAAAGCAATGCCTGCAGAGGCCGGCTTGCCCTGTGTCACATTTCCAGCTTCTCTTATTCTAAGCACTGAGGCCTGCATGTATGGCCGCTGTCAGTTATGACTCAAAGAGGCAACAGACAGACTCGTTCAGTCAGTTTCAGCAGCCTGATTTCAGATAATTGGATGCTGGATGTTAGAGTTGTGCAGTAAAATGCAACACAGACAGTGAGTTGCATTCAACTCCAAAAAGACTCACATTGCATCAACCTGACAAACTCAGGAATCTGTTGCATGTATGGGAAACGTAACTTATGATGATACAACGGACAAATATGTAGACAGACACAAACACACGAGCAGAATGTAAAAGTCAGATAAACACAAAGCCCTGACACAAGAAGCCAGACAAGTCGTCAACCTTAATGCCCATGCCTTAATGCACAATGACCACCATCTATGGCAATTTTATCTGCAAGCGCCATCTGCAAACCCACCTCCATCCACACCAGTGAGGTCAGTCCAATTCTCTTCTCACTTCCTGCAGGAAGCCGAGGTTGAGCTGGGACTAGACAAACACGCACGCACACACACACACACACACACACACACACACACACACAAGCTGATCTCAAGAGAACTGAGCAATCCTCTGTGTGCAGCAGACACAATCAGGGATACAGTACACATTAAAACACACACAAACTGAGGCAGCAGCATGGTGGGTAGAAGACCTGCCTTATGTTTGAGGTTTGACTAATGTGGGGTTTTCAAGGCCAGGCCTGATATGTTGAGCACTGCAGTTGATGATAACTGATCTGAGGTGTGCATCAATATGAATGACACAAAGAAGAGCAGTCAGAAAACACATGGTAAGTCAAATTTGCTTGGATAAATGAAGGTTAAACACACGTTCATACACACCATGCTATGTGCTATGTTGCTTGTCTGCAAGTGTTGGCAGTCACTGATGGATCATCTGCTTGCCTGCCTTCTGGTCCTGGTGATATTTACAGCACAACACTCACCTGCCTTGCCAAAAACCACTGATTAAATGTGATGGGCAAACAGCGTCGTTTTCACAACTGAAGCATGCCCTTCCTGCTAATCCACTTAATCACATAACCCACAAAATGTGTAGCACAATTGTAGTCATTATGTAAACAAACTTCAGCTACTTTTGTGACTGATAGCAAAAAATAATGTATTTTCACTTTCAGAAATTCATACTCATAGTAGCAAATCTATCACAAAGGCTGCAGAGTCGTGCTAAACCCGCTGACGAAGCCGGCGTCAAGCCGCAGCAATATCTGCTTGTTGTTCTTGCTCCACTTCTTGTTGCCGGATGCTGGTCTGCTGCTGCAGGGCCCATCAGCCTAATGAACTATTCATCAATCAACTTAATGTACACACATACAGAGGTTGGCAGAGATGGATGGCACAAGACTTGACTGGTATAATAAAACAAGAAGAGATGTCCACACAAATTCCTCCTCCTTCAGAGTAGACTTGTGAGGCAATAATACTGCATGTTTTTTTGCTTAGGTTAAATATGACACAGCTCCCTTGCAGCCATGGTTAAGTTAGGTGTTAAAAAAGTTTGGAATAATAGTTTGTATGTGCATTATTTAATTGAGCACTGGTCATTTCATTACCAATGAAACTTGAGTTTGTCAACTGGCTACTGAACGAATTACATCTGGTTGGCTAACCATCAGCATAATGGCAATTATGTCTTTATATGTAAGAGACACACTTAACAGTCAATGGAACTAAGAGTCAGAAACTCATAAAGATTATTATTATGATGGAAATTATGTTGCTGTAAAAGTGTCAGTGTTCTCATTTTTGGTAAGACTTTTAAATGAACAGTTGTGTGAGTGTGATCAGTGAAGGAACACTAGCTAGTTTACCCTGCAGGTTTGAACCAAAGCCGTTTTGTTCAAAGCAAGTATTCTGGCTGAGCAGTGGCCACTTTGGTCTCAATATTAATAGTAAATTGTAGTGTAACCGCAGCACAAGTAAAGAGGAGTTAAAAAGACAGCAAACTGACTCATTAGTGTCAGTTATACAGCAACAGCTACCTAAAGTTAGCTAACAATGCTAACGTTAGACACCATAAGCTATCAGAAACAAAGCATCTCTGGCAAGCTCCCAAACACTGTCAGCATCACTATACAACATGCTCAACAAATATGACAGCTTTGTCAGAACACACCCTCCCTCCTGTATTTTTTTGTGAAATATGTCTCAAGCAGAATATGTTATTAGCCAAAGAGCTTATGCTCCAACTATTTTGGCTCACCTAGTAAGCTACCTTGCATTATAAATGAATACTGGGGGAAATATTTTGAACTCCACTTGCAGTGGGACCGGTTATACATCAATCAAGTCCAGCCTTGCAGTAAACTAAGATAATATCATTAACTTGCTCTTTCAAACAATCTGCAACAGTAAGTTAAATACACCCAGAGTTAATAGTAAACTCAAAGCATTCATCACACACACACACACACAAACAAAACCATGTACTGACTAGAACTGAAATTCCCTTATTTCATCTCCAACATGAGCTCAGTCAAAGCTAATGTCCAGGCTTAACACCTCGCGCTATTTCATTTGGAGTGATTTGGCCTTCCGCTCACCTCTAACAGATTTGACATCATGGGAAAAAGTCCTTATTGGACTTTCCCTAAAGACAATATTATGAGATATTGAAAGCCAGAGTTGGAATACGAAATTCTTAATTCTAAGTGATTGTCCATATGCTGCTTATAATCCTGTATTTTCCAATTCAATACAGCTGCAGACAGATGTGGAAAGAGATTGAATCCACAGTCATACTGAATACATATTTAGTACAAAATACCATGGTGCACTGGAGGGTGGAGCAGTGTTGCTGTGCAATACTGACAACCAATTTACTGAATATTACAAATGTGATATTAAAGCTGAAACTCAAAGTTTCTTGGGAGTAATGCTCTAAAAATGTCTCACTGTGCAAGGCGAATGCTTAAAATATGCAGTTTTGGTTTGAATAAAATAAGAGACCAACACACAGCTTTATTTAGAGTTTCTATAAAGCACAAGAAGCATTTGTTCAGGAAACTGGGTGAAACACTGCTGCCTCACAGGATTTTCAAAGTGTATCAGGCCCTTTTTTCTTATTTACAGTATGTGTTCCATGTGTAGTGCATGGCCTCGGACTCTGAAGGGAGGTTTCTGTGGTGTAGCGGTGGGCTCCATAATAGCCTAGCCTCCCCAGCAGCCCACATGTCTGGTTGTATTATGACAGACTAGGCCTGGGACCAGACCTGCTCTCCCACCACTGATGTCCAGATGTTCTTCTCTGTGGGTCTTGATCTGATGCCTACCATTGTAGGTGGAAAACAGCTATGGTTGGTTAGCATAGTAGTGCATGCATCTTTATGCTAAGCTAGGCAAACTTCTCCTTCCTCAGACACATTAAACAGACAGATAGGAGAGATGTCTCAAACTTTTTGCAAGAAAGTGAGAAAGTGACATTTTGTGTCAAAATGTCAAATTATTGCTTTAAGACAACATTTCCTAACAAACACAACATCCTAAATACATTTGTCCTATAAAGCAAATTCCCCAACACACCCAACACCACATGAAATGTAAAATCTAGTTAAGACTCAACAGAAGCTGCCAGTCTGGTTCTTTCTTTGCAGTAAGTATACTGTGTGTAAAAATGAATGAGGGTAATGATTTATTGATGTCAAAATACAAGCAGTTGAAATTCACTCCACTGAAAATGTAAATTGAGTCATAACAGAGCTTTGGAGGGTTTAAACAGGAGAACTGAATTAAATTAGAGCATCTTTGGATTTGAGAAGCTTTGCAGGGCAAAAAAAAAATCCATCTTGGGACGTTTCAAAAGAATTTCCTTCCTGAATTGCGTGGATTTAACATGAATTAACCCAATCTCCAGTGCCTTGTGTGCATTTGCATTGATGTGTATGTGTGTGTGTGTGTGTGTGTGTGTGTGTTGAACAGGCTGAAGTGAAGAATTTGCAGGAGGCCAAATTGTCCTTCACTTCAAGCTCAAACCTGCTCTCCCCCATCTTCCCTTTCTCAGTTGGTTCTTTTCATCCATCATGAACCCCGGAGCTGACGCAGGTGCTTTCACTAAACCTCCCTGAAGAGTCCTCCACCCCACACCCCCTTCTTCCTCCAACCCACTCTTTCTCCTCCTTCATCTCTGTCTCCACACCTCCCACCTTTTCTCCTACTGAAGGAACTCATCAGTGGCCCCTTCACATCTGCAGGAATCTTAATTGTATATTGTCAAACAGGGATTTTTTTCCCAGCGAGGGAGGTGATCCAGATCAGCTGGGGGACTGGTGGCAGGCTGAGCACGCACGCACGCCCTCATACACTAACTAACACACAAAGCCGCATTTATTTATATATAAAAATGCAAGAGTATGAATACTTGCTCATAGATGTGTGTGCAGAACCACACAAACATATAAGGATGAGTATGGATGAGCATGCTTGTACATAGGGAAGCAAGCACACTCATTTACAGGGGCTAAGTGAGAGAGAGAAAAATGGGATGGAACCTCTGAGGAGATGGCATATGGCAGCTCTCTGATATCACAGTTCCCTCTGTTTGGATAGCTGCGGGGTTCAGGATAAAATGTGTGACTATCCACTGGTCCTTTCGCAACCTTTTTAAAAACACAGAAGACACACAGACATGATCTGCCGGGTATATGCTCAGTAGGCCGCGATCACGACATGTCAGAACGGGCCAGGGCTCCACGTCCTACATGCTGCATGGGGAACAAAGAGTCCCATTGAGGTACCAAGGTTCAATGAGACAAGACAATGATTCCTTTTTGCAACAGAGGCTGGCAGCACTGGGCAGAATCCCACCAGTGTTCTCTGGGAACTTGGTAACAAAGACAGGGGCAGACAGAGTGAGGGTCAATAAACTGGGTTGACCTGTCTTCAATGAAACGTTCTGTAGCTCCAGTGTACAGCAAGTCACAGCACAGCACGGCATGACGGCACATTCAAGCTAGCACTGAACGGTTGCATAATTGGTATTGCAGCCGTGTTAGCGTTTTACGGAGAACATCAATATGTTCTTTCACATCAAGTGCCAATTCACACGCCACTGCCCAGTGAGCCTTGCTTAGTTGGCAAACTTGTTGCCAGCGGACAGATGTAAATATAGGTCGCTGACGTTAAACCCTCACAGACAGGGACAGTTACAGCGTCCACACTCCACCACCCAAAAACAAGCTCCTCCTGTAATGCAGACTCAATTGAACACCCATTCTTTCCAAGGGAGCATTTCTGAACCTGATTACTGAAACACAGGAGGGATGGATAACAGTTAGGAGGGCTTGGGATAAAAATGTGCCCTGTGGCAATGTATGTGGCATGCAACATATGGGGAAGTGTATCACCGTGCTAGAGTGGACAGCTTGATGGGTGAAACAATAGTGGCTAATGGAGGCACATCATTTGGAAATATTCTAATTAACCGACTATTGACTGTTTAGTCACAGCTGGAACAATACTTTCAGTACTGGTATTTTACAGACAACATATTAGCATGTCCAAAGACAATTTTCAATGTGCAATGAGATCAAAAGTTAATCAAATGCTTGCATTTGAGTTCAGTTATTGCTGATAGAAACCTTACAGCAATTTGACCAAGAGAAATGAAAAACATTGCCCTCTGACTCCCTGAATAGCCAAACCAAGATTTACAGTTTCATCTGGCTCTCTTAGGAATATCAGATGGAAAGGCAGGAGTTGTCTTCTAAAGCGCCTGCTGCTGGCCTACTTCCCTTATTAAGGGGATTCCTCTGGACGCCTCTCCCGTGACGCTCGGGTCGCTCCATCTGCTCTGACTACACTGGGAAGTTTATTATGGCACTGACAGACCTGCAAATTGTGACCCTTAATGCAATTGTGGAGCAATACGTAAGGTCTGATCCGCTTAGGGGGCTGTTGAGGTCTTTCTCCCTGCAGCCATGGCAGGCAAGAGCTGGAGAGTCAGAGCAGCGGGAGTCTAGCTGGAGCCATATGCAGGGATAAACACTGATGTCAGGTCACCGCTGATTCAATAAGGGGGACTTTGGGTTACTGAATTGTTAAGTGATTCCTGGGCATACCTTTTGCTGAAAGGCCCAATGCAATGTTGGGGAGTAGCAAGTTGGCAACATGCTGGAATAAAGACAGATTGCCTTTATTAAGATAAATGTATTTTGCTTTCCTAGTCCACTGCTATGTAGAGTAACAGAACACCGACACTGACTGTATCTCATTTTGTTCCTTTCTTGCAGTTTCATTACAACTCAGACGTGAGCTCCGACAATTAGTGTTTTATTCTGGATGATGCTCTAAGTGCTCGTTTCACAGGACGCTAATGAGAGAAAGTGATAATAGGTGGTGTTTACTTAGAGCACAATTCAGGCCATTTAGTGCAACTAGATCTGTTTTGTGTTTAATGTGTTTGGAAAGACAGATTCGGTCTATAAATACACATGCTGACCCAATTATAGGTGGAGTAGAGTCATCTGTGATGTAGTCTGTTTGAAGCCAGCCAAAAAAATCCCCTTGAGTAGGCTGGGTGGGGCTAGCCAATACTCTGAAAACAATTAGAGCTGGATATTTAAAGAAACAGTCAAAAATCCATTTTCATAGGTTGTGGAAGAATTTGACTGGCAAATGCTGTTAAACTCATCTGCCTTGCATGGTGTTGGTGATTTGCAGGTGAAAACCTTCAGGTTAAAACCAGATACAATTGGTGGAAAAATGGGAAAGATGTCAACTTTACAAATAACAGTTGTTCCAACATTACTTAAACGACTTCAGTGTAGCATGTTGCAACTATCAGATTAACAAATTACAGAATGGCAGCGGACAGCTCTAAACACAGGTTTGAGGTACATCCAAAATTGACTGCACATGTGCATCCTTTCATCACTTCTCTGAAGGACGTTTTTTGAAGTCTGAATTGGGTTTTTTCCACTTGCTGTCATCATTTCCAAATAATACTAAAAGTGGAAAATCCCTATTTAGCCAAAAGGGAGGAGGTCTTAATGATGAGCTGAGGTAAGGAAGTCACCATAGGTGAAAGGTGGAAGCTCAAAATCGGAAGACCGAATTAAACACTAATATACTCATTGGTTTACAGACGTCCGTGTCTGTATGGTAAATAACCTGTGTAACTTCCTGGAGTTTGCGCTGGTAAGCTGGTAACTTGTGACCCCTGCCAAAGGGCAAATTGTTATTTTTAGACAAGTGAATATACTCATTTCCCCAAATGTTAAACTGTTTCTTTAGGACAATTATTTTGCTCATGCCAGTGTTTACATGGCATTTGAGCTCATTGTCCCCTTTGTGATCTGCACAACCATTCAACCTGCCTCATTATCGCACCACCTTACCTGAGAAACACCCCTTTAAGGCAAGTGACATCCCTTAATTTAAACCACATTTACACACAATGAATGCTTTTTCAGCACTGTTGCACTGTAATTAACACAGTAATGATAACATTATAATCTGGGTGCTGACCAGTAGCCAGTGATCAGCAAGTGTTTTGCTCAGGGGCATCTTAATGGCATTTGCAGAGGAATGAAAGAGCTTCCCCAAGTTGGTCCAGGCATCTGCCCACAAATGAGAACACCAGGAATCTGCTTCACACCCACCCCTTAGGACCCAGGGCGTGATGGGCAAACATCCCCACTCAACAAAAATAGAGCTCTGCTTCCTACTAATCCCAGATGAACAGGTGCTTCTATTTAAAGGACTAAATCCTCTCCAATCCACCATTGGAATACCAACCCCTTTTCTCCTCTCCCACTCTCTACTGTTTGTTTTTTTCTCCCCTCTTTCGGTTTTCCCTGGATTGTGGGCAGAGAAACAAAAGCATTGAGTCCTGAATGAGCTGTGGAAATCTGCATGAGGAAAACCACTTAAGAATCCAAAGCTTTCACCACCCTTCCCCCTGAGAGAGTGCTGCAGTGTTTGACTGAGCATGTTATTTTCAAATACAGTGGTGAATTGGCAGTTCTCATTCAATTTATTATCCCATGTTTCTGTGTGTCAAGTCAGTAAAACATAGAGATGATTACCAGTATCAACCAGCACACCCATAAATGCTTCAAGGGCTGAAAACAAGTGGTACAAGACACATGACTGCACGCAACAGCTGAGGAGCAGTGGTGGTTTAATTTAAAGCAGCATTACCAAATATGTTTATATTAACAACTGTCTACATGTAATGTTAAGTACTTGTAGTGATGAACCCACAGAGAATTATCACCCAACTCTATACTTTCATTCAGCCCTGCCGAGCATTTTACCATCTGTTATCATATTTCGTCCCGCAACTTTAATGTTTTGGTTCAGTCGCATCGCTCTCATTAACTTTGTTTCCAGTTTAAACAGGCAATTTGTTTTGCAGGAAAAAAAATCCTAGGAACCAATTGTACGCTACCTGCCCAGAACAAAACAACAAAAATATAAAATAAGCAACTACCTGATGAACGTAGTAAAGCTATTAGCAGCTAAACAGCCAGATATTTCCCTCTGGAGTTGGTGGAGACCAAAAACAGAGTTTAAAGGAAAGTGAATATTGGACATTCTTCAGGGAACCAGAAACATGACACCAAATAAATGCTAATGTTGCTCTGTCTCTGCTGGATGTGTATTTAGGGTACTTGTTGGTTAACGTGTGTTGCATCTTTAACTTATGTATTATTATTATTATTATTTCAGAGACATACAGTATTGAATTAGTAAAATCCCTAAGAATGTCATAACTTCAGGTATATTTCTGTTGTGGTCCCTAATGAAATAAAGACTATATTTCAAGTTAGAAAATGACATATTGTGAACTTGTAAAAATGAGAAAAGATATAGCATAAAATTTAGATCAAGATTTTAAACTTATATTAAGACCAAGAGTTGCCATAGTGATAAGAACAGGGCATCTAGGAGGCAATTTTACCCTTATTCAAAGCAGCACCTTGTTAATAAGCAGCTTGGAGGCAGAGTGTCCCAGTCTGTATGTCAGGAATAGAAAATGGTGTCTCTTTCCAGACAAGCAGTTAAGGAAGGAGGGGATATAGTCAGAGTATTTCTAAATGAGCTGAGTTTCAACTCAACACGTTTTGCACTATCTGCACTTCTACTCCTATGGTAAGAAGTTGAGTTGTTAACAATCGGGGCAGCAAAGAGTGGAGATTTCCGTGATCTCAGCCTGAGGAAACGTCTTAGGAAAGTTCACTCAGAGGGCTGAGGCAACATGGATGACAGAAAAGGGTTGGAATCAGAGGAGGAGAAGGAAGAAGTGGAAGGAGAGAAGGGGTTACATGATTTTCTTTCAACTCTCCTTATTTTTCTTTGACCTCAAGGCCTCTTGAAAAACTGAGAGGCCCATCAGGCAGCACAACACCTGGCGGACACTGAGTGATGGGACAATATGGTGCGAGTCTGACTTTGACAGGAGCCACAAGACGGATTGATCGCGCTCTCTAAGTACAGGCTCGTCATGGCAGAAGCACAGTAGAAGCAGCAGAGTTTGAGCTCTACTAATTATAATTTCCCCCTGGGCCAGAAACCAATTTGTCTCATTTTCAATACCACCAAGTTCCACCTATCACGCTGACAGAATGGCTCAGGGCACTGTTTGAAAAGCTGTAATGAAAACAATTTCTTCTAAGAGCCAGTGGGATCTGGACTCAGCCTTGAAAAATGCAGAAAGAGTAATCCCTCCACTCCTATCGTTGTAAGTGGGTGGAGGATCCGGGGAGCAAGCAGACATAAATTCTATTGTAGCAGTCCAAATGTGTTTTGTTGTTAAAGGGGGAATAAGGTTGACAGGCCCTTGGGGCCAGTCTGGGGAGCCAGCTATTCACGTGAGCACAATCACGACCTTTCTAAATATGAGTTTTGTTCGGCCTGTGCAGTCTTGGCTTTTGTTGTGGACACAATGTGACATGGGCTGCATCGGCTCAGCAACATACAAAAAGAAGGAAAGGGCCGGGGGGATCGGAGTGTGGGACAATGTTCCTGGCTTTCTTAAAAGCCCTTGTTTTCTTCTCTGGCTTGACCTAATGAGTTCACCATGAAAAACAGAAAAACAACAGAATACAGTGATGACTTGGGTTTTACTGACTTTTTGAAGCCAGACAATTTGGTTTTGAATTAAATGCCAAGGCTAGCATGCTAACATTGTGATGTTTGTAGGCAGAGTGTATAGCATACTCACTATTAGTTTAGCTTTGTAAAGCTGAGGCTGGAGTGAATATCATTAGTTTTGCAGGTTTTTTGGTCACAAAGTAAATTTTGACCTGATGATGGCACTAGATCAGTATCTTGTTGGGAGCACGAATGTCTGGTTGAGTCTGGTAGTGAAGGTAGTGGACAGAACAACAGACAACTGGTTCCTAGAGCCTTGATGCTAGTGTGGCTAAAAACACAATTGGAAAAATAAATGCTTCAATCAAATATGCAAAAAATATCAGCCTGTTCTTTCCTGTATCTATGTTTACTCATGACACATATCTAATATTCAATATAAGACAAATAGGAGCTAACATACCATATAATTCCATTAGCAAGCATGGCAACAACATGCTCAGCTAAGCCCTACTGAGGCTGTATGCACTCATTAAGTGCAGTTAATAAAACCATCCTTTAAAGTGTGTGTCTAACAGTTGAAATAACCATCTGTGAGGGAAAAGTTGAGATCTAATATAGCCAAACTCATGCCAACATCCCTGGGGCTGAAGATTCACTCTGAAAAAACTGGATCTCATCAGCGAGGAAGTGTGTGGTGCTACAGCCTTCATGATTTGGCAGAGACACACTCAGCACTTTGTGCCCACACTCTTTCTCCTGGTGCTCAAGTTCAGTTGATACTGTCCCTGCAAATGTCCACTGAGAGACAATGGAGAGACAAATAGCCAGACGGTAAGGAAACAGACAGAGCAGTAACCTCTGTGGAAAGATATTCAAGGTGGGATATGAAAGAGTGGACATGGGCATCAGCGGGGAGAGTGACCTGGGAAACCTGGCTCATATTAGTGCTTCTGAGTTGCAACTCACAAGTCAGGCTCCCTGGTAAAATATAATGTTGCTTAATATTCCATTGAAGACAATGTCAATGAAGACAATAACACACAAATTGTAACAACAAATTGTTTTCACTCTTAAGGGCTGGTCACAAAAGCAGTTAAAATGTTGGAATTTTTAGATGAAATCAATTAACTTCCGTCGCATCATTGTTGGAGAAAGCAAATTCATGCAAATCCTCATACACAAGTTCAATGTTGGTGAACTTTCACAGGTGAATTTGGGCTGATAATGAATAGTAAACAATCTTGACAGTGCTGACCTTCGTAGGAATGGAGAGCCATGAGTCCAAAATGGAATCTATAAAAGCTTATTAGGTGTGCTTCACCATCTGCTTTTATTTAAACCTACTCTGATTTTAAACTGCTCTAGCAACACCTCTTTTGAAAGAACGTGAGAATGTGCTCACACAACACGCACCCACCCAATGTAGACCCTACATACATTATGAAAAAACTACTATGGCTTCATAACTGTGAAATTGTGAACTTGTGACACAATCTTATCTACGATTCCATGTGCAACTCAGTATTAATGATGTTTTTCCATGTCTGTCTGCTGACAGCAGAAACATTCAAATATAGTATGTGATTCAAGATGGGCAAAATAATGAGTACAAATATCTAGTAGACACAGATTAAAAAGGACTGCACAAAAGAAACAAGTTCCTGTATTTTGCTTCTCTCCTTCTACAAATGATTTATAAAATTGAACAGATTAAATCCAAGTGCGTTAGTTTGCTGAGTCAACCTTCTGTGAAAATCTAATAACAGCAGAACAAGGCAATAAAAGACTAAATGAGCTGGAGTCAATCTGGAATGCATAAGCCATATTTCTGAATCTGTGCTACCCATTTATCTATGTCTTTCCACAATGACTTAATGCAGACAGTCTAACATCTGAGACTCAGCTGACCACATTACTTTGCTCTGCTCTGCTTTGTATCAACATGAAACCTGAGTACTGCCTCTTTGCAACATTATCAGTGAATGATGAGTCACATTCGTGTTGCTCTGCCCACAGGGCTCCAGACCGAACAGCATACACTTTGTAACTACTACATCAGGCCTGACACCATCAGTGTGTCCCATGACACTCCATCAGCAGGCTGGATCACTGATGTGGAGCGATTACCTGAAGAGCAACCAGTGGGACATGGGAGAGTGGTGCTTTTATAGCAAGGAGGTTAAAGAAAGGTTTTACTGGCCATTCATAACAAGTGTATTAAGAACAAATATGAATAAAGCCGGGCTTTCCTCTCTGTTTCACACGACCCATCTTAATGCAACAGGATGCAGAGGGCATTTTCTGTTCCTCCTTCCAAAGAAATCTTTCTGTAGGCTAAAACCTTCACGTTCACCCCTGGTCTTGGCAGGCATAAGGTCAGGCAAAAGGAATGAGAATTTTTATTTTCCATTTTTCTTCAGTGAAAAAAACGTTCAACTCTGCACTCTGTATTCTGCTACTTCCAGGACTTAACATGCTCTCTCTTCCCTGCAGTAACCGGGCCATGACTCCACCTTGCTTTCCTTTCTCCATCTCTACTTCATAGAAAGCAAAGAGTATCACGATAAAATCTAAGCACTTTATGACACCATCTATAACTTGAAATCACATTCCTGATCTCCATCTTGTCCTGCATTCTTGATGTATAGGTGCCGAACACTCACTCCAGTTTCCTCTCTGTAAGAGTATTTGCTCAATGCCTTGAAACTGTTTATCTGTATCGAGCCACATCCTTTTTGGCGGAACATGCAAGAGTTCAATTCATTTCTCATCAGATTTAAGAAGATTGAATCAGCAAAGGGATTCCTTGAAGTGAAATATTGCTTCCCTGAGGAAGGCTCTTGGCTTCATGTGAGATGTCAATGGTTTTAGCAAGAGCTGGAAAGATGTTGGATGCAGATGGAGGTGTTAAATGCTTTTTTAGCATTGTAAAAATAAATAAATATGTAAAAACTTGCATCTGCCAAAGTAAAGCAGCTTTTCCGTGAGTATAAAAATGACGAGGAGATTCAAATCTCTTTCAATTTGTGACAATGGCAGACAGCCAACCGGAGAAGAGAGTTCACAGTGTGTCTCTGGCTGGTTAAGAAAGCTGCTGGTGGTGTGTGTGTGTGTGTGTGTGTGTGTGTGTGTTGGGGGGTGTTACTGACTCTTCACAAGTCACTCTCTGTGAAGGGAAGAGAAAAGTCATGTGATTGTAGGTTTTTGAAAGAGAAATGTCCTTGATCTGTTTCCGCTACCTGGCAGGACTTTTGATTTTTTTCCAGCCAAAAATGAATTAATTAGAGGCTTATTTCTCTGTTTACGGGCCCTGGATTGTTATGTTCAGCGGTTTTCTGACAGTCGCAGAGGGGTGGGGTGGTGATGGGGCCCAGTCTCATTCTCTCTGCAGAGAAAAGCAGCAGAGTGGGGTATTAATTGTTCTGCTGTCAGCCACAGGCTCTCATCTCATCCCTGAACCATTAATCATAAAGTGAGAGGCGGGCAAAGGGTGCAGGGCCAAAATCACATATGCATGAAGGCAATTTGTAACACCGGGAATCCGATCAGAAGCCCATTTTGATTCCTATGCAGGTGCAGTGTAAGATTCTCTTTTTTTTGTGTCTTCCTAAGATCCTAAGTAGAGCAACACCTTGCTCATCAGTGCATTTCAGGTTAACTAGCAGGAAGAGTTCACAGTAAACACATGTAGGTGAACGAAGGATCTAATTAAAATACCACAGACAGAGCAAAGCCTGTCTCTCTTCACGCAACAATGCTGCCTCTCTTTTTCATTCCACACAACCTCCCTGGAGTTTGGATTATAACCAGCGCCGGTCTCTCCTGAGCCATGAATTAAACCAACAGTTCACGAGTCACAACCCTTTACATCCACACCTATTCACGAGGAGAAGAGAACAGCGGCCCTCACTGGGTGCAGCCTCCACCTCCCTCCTGCTCAATGAATGAATGGAGGCTCTATTGAGCCTGGATGGTCTCTTGCTTCAACCCACAGTGGAAAATGTGATGACCCAGCAGCAAGTAGGAGAAAGAGGCTTCTGGGACAGCATAGGTGGGAAGTCCTACTGCCAGAACTACTACTTTACACACAGCTGTTTGTCTTTGCAGATGTCTAACTGATAATTATGACGAGTCATTTCACAGTACTTTGTCTCTTTGAGCAGAGGGCACAAGCTACTTAAGGCCTAACTTGGGAACTTCTTCAAAAATTCAGAAAGTCACATTTGCACCAGAGAAGCCTGGTCCTGCTGTTGGCTCTTTTACCATAAGGCCACATTCAAACCAACATTAGCCCTGCATGAAAAAATACAGTGCCCTCATTCATTTTAATGAGCAGCAGTGGCTATCTCATAAGATGTCAGCAGAGATGTGATTGGATCACGTATGGCCAGTTTATATATATATATAAATATATATATAATAAATAATCAGGCTGGTTCCAAATCAGCTCCAGTAGCTTGATTTCACGGTTGTGGAGAAAAATTTAACTACAACATGCAAATAAAACGATCATATTCATTTTCAGAATAATGAATTGTTCAAACACCTGTGCCTTTAGGTTTCCTGTGTAATCCCACACATCAGCTGCATCAAGACACACCCAGCATTACCACACGTCACCATTGCTGAAAGACTATTTTACCATATTTGCTCCTCAAATATGCACATCTAGGCTACCGTACCTCGACTCCTTCTTCTGTCTCCATGGTGCAGCTGGTGTGTGTTGCCTCTTGCTTCCTGGATCGTTTCGTGTAAATACACTAACTAACAGTAAGGCTAAACATTTCCCTAGATGACAGGAGAAGCTTTTAGAACCTGCACATCAATGGAGTGAAGGTCATCAACCCCCCCCTGTTGTCAAAAGGTTGGCTCAGCCTCCTCCTCCCAAGCTCTAGATCTCATCAGGGATGGGCTGACAGTTATCAAACATGCCTGACATTTCTGTTGCTGGCTGGTTGAGTGTCAGCAGTTAAATGAGCCATACTGTCACTCTAACCAGAGACAGAAATCATGCCCATTACTGTGAGTTGAGGTGTCCTTGAAAAAAGGTGCATAGAGCTGCACCTAAAGAGTGCAAAGGCCGTGGCTGCACCACACAGGCATTTTGTGGGACAAATACAGTCAGGTCCATAAGTATTGGGACATCGACACAGTTCTCATCTTTTTGGCTCTATACACCACCACAATGGATTTGAAATGAAACGAACAAGATGTGCTTAAACTGCAGACTTTCAGCTTTAATTTGAGGGTATTCACATCCAAATCAGGTGAACGGTGTAGGAATTTCAACAGTTTCTATATGTGCCTCCCACTTTTTAAGGGACCAAAAGTAATGTGAAAAACTTAACAATCATAAATCAAACTTTCACACTGGGTTTCATCCCTGGTGATGCTCTGCCAGGCCTCTACTGTAGCTGTCTTCACTTCCTGCTTGTTCTTGGGGCATTTTCCCTCAGTTTGGACTTCATCAAGTGAAATGCATGCTCAGTGGGATTCAGGTCAGGTGAGTGACTTGGCCATTGCATAACATTCCACTTATTTGCCTTGAAAAACTCTTTGGTTGCTTTCACAGTATGCTT
>JAVQJD010083501.1:0-32154 GCA_036023655.1 Nannoperca australis | reverse complement strand
GTTGGGTCTTTGTGTGTGTGGAAGTTGGTCTCGACCGGCTCCATGTGATTGAGTGCCCTGAGATAACTTTGTTATGATATGGCGCTATATAAATAAAATTGAATTGAATTGAATTGTTGATTGATCAGATAGTTTCAGATTTTAATCATAAATTTGACAGGTTTAGACAGTTTCTTCCAAGGACATCTTGGACCCCCTAATTAACTAGGATCCCCTGAAGACGGCAAAATCAAAGGTTGAGGGGCTCTTAAAATTAAGCTAATTATTTTCATTAATTTTACAATAAAGACACAGGACACCTCCTGAGAATGTTGTTGATAACATTTTTTACATTTTTCCGCTGAGAATGAAAAATACTGCATGGCTGATGTGTGTGTGTGTGTGTGTGTGTGTGTGTGTATGTGTTTTTTGTTTTTTTAAACTGGCCATGCCACGAGACCCTCAATTGTCACAGTATTTCGCACACTGCTATTAAGTATTGTATCAACACTAGTATCACAAAATGTACCACGCCACGCCTGTGAAGATCATGTGTTCATTCATGGCCACATAGTGCTGCCCGAAACCACATCAGTGTTATGCTTAAATCTGTCCCATGCTCTGCCTGTATGTCCTGGGTTAGACATTGCCCTTCCACCAAAGTGCCATGTAATGTTGTGTAAAGTGTTATGCAGTATTAATAAACCTGTGGATGCCTCACATGTTGAAGAAGTGTATGCTATGCACAGTTGTATATGATGTATACAGTTAATATTAGTGTCTCTAGGATTACTGACAGCTACTATTGTCATTTATAGTTAGCTGCTTGTTGAATTTTTGTCTATTTGTCATTTTGCACTTTGTTGGACAGAAGTTATAATTCTGAACCTGTTAATAGCTGTGTGTGCACTGTGCACACAAACACACACACACACACACACACACACACACGTCTACGGCCAACATTGTTCCCCATGTACATAATCAGCAGCCAGTTGTTAACAAAAGAGGTCTCATTTACATGGCTGCAGGCCTGGTGTGCAACAAGGTAGTGAGCCCCCAGTGTCTGCACATTGTTTCTGAAAGTGGCCCCACGTCCAGCAGCACACACACCATTTTTTTCCTTTTACTCACAGTGGACCGTGACAGAATTGCATTTGGGTAGAGTAACATGTAGTATCAATTTCCACTGCAGATCAGATTTGGACACAAATTATATGATCATTCCTTAATGGTGCTAGCATCCATCCTTACATAGTAAGTAGGCCCGCCTGTGTGATGGTTGTAGGTTTCATTACCTGGTGAGACACTTAATTTAAATGTTTAAAATAATTCCATGAGGAAAATTAATATTCTTCTAAAATGTCCAGATGTTTCATACGACTGCTTTAGTGTTAGAATGCTTCGTCAGTTAGTAGATCAAATGAAAATGAATACAGTTCGATAACTGATTTGTCAGTGAATTCATTTATGATTTAGTCTATTCCAGCTTCTCAATGTTTAGATTTTTTAGTTTGTCTTTTTTAAATCATTGTAAAGTTAATGTGTTTTTGACAGTTTATTGACTAAAAATAATCAGCAGACAAATTAGTAATGATAATTGGTAGTGGTAACCCTTGACTGGTTTCATTCAGTTTTAGGGATGTACCTTTTGCATGCACCTGTCAGTTTGAAGGAAACGAGGAAAGAAAGGGAGAGAGCACACACGCTTTTTAAGAGCGTGTCTGGGAATTGGTGCCTTCTGTCTGCTATCTCGATCCACAGAGGAGAAATAGGTTTTTGTTCAAAAACCATTGACTTTCCCATCTCCTTGAAGAGCCGGGAGTGTAAAGCAACCAGCGTCTTCAGACCGGAAAATAGGCCCGCAGTGGCCTTTTTTGGTCATGCTTGATTTCTAGAATGACAGCAGAGTATCATTTGTTTTTTTGTGAAGCGTGTGCCCTTGTCGTCAGGTGAAACTTGTATTCGCTGATCTTTATGTATTCTTGCCATTTACGCCGGATCATTTCTCTACTGCTCCACTTAACGGTCGTACCTCTGTCTTTTTTACCAGATGACCATGTCCCTGCAGGGGCTGGACAGGACTGAAGCCGCTACGGTAGGGAGCTCGACCTTCAACCACCGCTAAACATTTCATACTACTGGATGATACAAAACATTGCCCGCATGAGTAGAAAAAGCCTCCGAGCATAACCACAGTGGTTGCTATGGCAATTCATAATTATTTGTTAGCACTTCTCATTCTCATGTGTGGCAACTATGTACATAACAGATTTAGCAACCTCTTCTTGCTGCATTATTATTGTGGTTTATGGTTTCGCTGAAGTGCCTGAGCTCATCTAGACTTTTTACGGGCTTTTCATGATGTGCCAACAATTTGATATTTAATATCTGGATTTAGATCTTCACTTGCTTCCCCCCCTCACACTGACTTGCTAATGATTAAGATGTAACTGTAAAATTCACAGAGGTCCTTTCATTTCTCATTTCAGGTGGCCGTTTTTCAGAAGGAGGCTGACATGAGCACAGTTAATATGGTCTGAGATTCTTTATTTAACCTTAACCTGTTTTGCATAACTGGTTTTGGGGCCTGCGACTTAACTATTTTGTTACAGTCTCAGGCTCATATCAACCCTGTTTATATCAAAAAGCTCTGATGAACCCACCTGCACATCACCAAACAGTCGACAGACAAAGTTAGCAGCTAGCTGGTGAACATAGTGTGGCATTCAAGCGCTGCCAGGGCAAGCAGGTGGCAAGTAGCGAAGGCTGGGACCAGGCACGGGAGATTCTGTAGCACAGGACACAAACGTTAAACAGGCAACAAAGACAGTTAACTAGAGCCGCGGTTGCCATACTAGTAGAGTGAACAATCTGACAATGAGCGGAGAACAGGACCAGGTATACGAATACTGGAGAGGTGATTAGTGGATATGCCACAGCTGCGCAGGTGAGAAGCGGGAGCCTCCGCCACGCCCAGTCACAGATACTCAGCCGTCCACACATAAAACAGAGAGACAGACAGGAACACAAGGAGAGGAGAGCAGCCACAACTATAAGACCCACTAGCTTTTTTTCTGGAGCTTTCAACAGAATCTTGTGGTCTTCATCAACTGATGGAGATCTCAGTTGTTGTGGATATGGCTCAGTTGTCATCACATGACATAAGTATGGGAATTCGTCAGAGGTGTGGACTCAAGTGACAGGACTTGGACTTGAGTCAGACACGAGTCAATTTGATGACTTTAGACTTGACTTGAAGTTAAAGAAGACTGGCAACTTGACTTTAGCACCAATGACTTGTGACTTCACTTAGACTTGAGCTTTTTGACTTGAAAATACTTGATAGCTTCCCTCAAGCCCAAAGGTTAAAAAGTACAATGTTTAAAATACAACAAGACAGGACAGAAACCTACAAAATGTGTTCTGTTGTGGTACTGGTTAATAGGGCTATATGCTATGAAAGTGACATTTGTTTAACTTTGATATATTATTACTCTTTTGTTAAAATGGCATTACATTTAGTGAAGAGCACATTATGACTTGTTTAGAACTCAAAACTCAAAGTTTAGGACTTGGGACTTGAGTACAAAGACTTGTGACTTGCAAAACAATGACTCGGTCCCACTTCTGGAATTTGTTCAGGCGATAACAGGTGGTTGTGTAAAGGGGAGATTGTAACCCCTGTCTCGGTACAAAGATTGGTGTCAGATGTGAATGGCCGCAGTCCTGGCCTTTTCCTTTGATTAAAAGCTCTGAAAAAATTATGCCATGTGTATTTCACCAACCTACGTTTTGCGAGGGTCCAGAATGAACCCTCACACTCATACTGTGAAAGGGAGCCGAACCATTATAATTTTATTTATGCAGTAACATTATTTTCATTGTGGTCATGTGTGATGCTGTGCTTTGTTCACTAGGTTGTGAAGCATCATGGGGGTTCTAGTAGCCGGCCTGTTGTCAGTCCCAAGTACTGTGCTGGGGTAAACAACAATCCTGGTTACCTGTGTGAAACAGGACACTGCTGCGGAGAGACAGGCTGCTGTACCTACTATTATGAACTCTGGTGTGAGTCAACTGACTGACTTTCTCTCCACTGTACAGTCCTGAGGCTTAGACTGTACTTTGTGACAATTATCGTACAGTCCTGTCGGGACACATTATGTGAAATATGTGTATCCAAACTGCTATTACATATTAAGAACAGCTTATAACAGTATTTTGGCTTGTTTTGTGATTGGATTTCTACTGGATTGTCTACATGTATTAATTCAGAACAGACAAGCAACTGTATGTGAAAATAACCTGACCAGGAAATTCAGAGAGGGATGTTGTCCTGATCTTTTCATGTCTGATTTTTAAACTAATTCAGAGATTCACTCTTGGCCAATCAGACAGTCCTAAAATATCTTTAAGAAATCAGTTTTTTATAAGATATATTGGTCTTAAAATACCTTATAGAACATATTTCAAAAAGACTTGAACTGTTGTCGTATTATTTTACTGATAGCTTATATATATCTTTGACATTATGAATATTGCATTTTAACATTTTGCTATAAAATCAGGTATAAATAAGCCATTTTGGGGGCTTTTTCCCCTGTCCCCGAACATTACCTTTCAATGTTGTTATTATGTAATTTGCTTAATTTTCCTGTCAAAGATTTGAAATAAACACTAGGAGGCACCAAACAACTGATATAGGCTAAATGTCACAATGCTATGTAGTTCAGTCTAATGGGTAAATCTTAAAAATCACAAAACTGTAGGTTTACCTTGGTCAGATCCCAGGATCATACAACACTGGGTATTTACAGATACAGTTACGGGTTAAGTACATCATTGACGGAGTTAACTGCCTCTCTTACAACTGCATTACACACTACACTGCATTCATGAGCTGTCCTTAAATGTGCCAACAGGACGGGCTTTTCCAAGTATACGTACGTATTGTAAAAAATAAAAGCAACAAATTCTTGCAATACATCGCCTATTTAAAATCTGTTGGCTGGAAGTTAATATAATAGGACAATTACTGCAAACAAAGCTAGAAAATAAATCTATAATCTTACGGTATGCTTTGGAAAATGGCACAGTGAATGCTTCAATGTAATCTGCGCATTATGTGATGTATTTTACTAATGTTTATTTTCATGATCATGAACGTTGGGTTCATTTCCTGTTTTCTGCAGGGTTCTGGCTGCTGTGGACAGTGTTGATCCTCTTCAGCTGTTTCTGTGCATATCGCCACCGCCGGGCCAAGCTGAGGATCCAACAGCAGCAGAGACAGAGAGAGATCAATCTGATCGCCTATAATGGAGCGTGCAACTACCCTTCCTCAATGCTGGACCTCAGTATGTTTAAAATTTATTTTAATTTCACATATTAATTTTATTTTTGATTGTGTAGATCTACTGTCAGGAGAGCTGCAGAGTCTGAATGTCTGTAGTTTTGTTGATTTATTTGGATCCCCATTAGTTCTTATCTCCTCAACTTCCTGCGGTCCATTTAAGGAAATACTGAATAGTATAAGCAACGAATGCTTATCCTCACACACATGCTCTATGCAATCATTTCCACCCATTAAGACAATATTACAGTGTGTATATATGTTTACACATACACACACACACAATAACATAACGGCAACAGAAACATAAAATAATTAACGTCGTTGAGTAACAATTAAATAAAAGAAACAAAAATCTTGATTAATTTCAACATCCAAGCTGGCAAAGAAAAGTTAAGAAAATATATAAGCAGTTTATTGCAGGTGCAACACTGACCTTATTTCACCACTTGAAGGACACAATGGCAGCAAAATAGCACAACATGTTGGAACGTAACTTCAGTGTAACAGGATAATGTTAACGAATCGCATGAAAAGAACAAAACCAACCATGTGTTAGTTCATTTCTCAACCCCAAACAAAAAATATATGAAACCGCATCTCCAGTCTTGTCCTTTAACAAGCCAAGAAGCAGACTGCACATTTGAGGTGATTTCTTTATTTTACAGGTTTCCTGGCAACCTTCAAGTTGCCCTCCTACGAGGAGGTGGCGGCACAGCCCAGCACCCCTCCTCCGCCTTATAGTTCCATCTTTGCCCTGCAGGGAGGTGCCATGGCGGGTCCTAGCTCCTCTTACCCCCATCATCACCACCACCGTCACCCCTGTCCTCCCTATCTGGGCCCTGGCCATGGTCTCAGTGGCCTGACATCTTCCCAGAGCTCTGACAACTACACCAGCTGCTCCTGCGAGTCGTGCTCCCTCACCTCCCCCTCCAGCACCTCCTTCTCTGTCCAGGTGACGGACGAGACGTATGACAGCAGCCACATCTCCACGCCCAGTGAAGCAGGGGGCGACTGTGCTGTCGTGCCACGGGTTGGGGCCAACTTCACACCAGCTTTTTCCCCGCCACCTCCATCACAAGTTCCACCTGATGTTATACCTGTGGTCACTCCAGATGTCATACCCGTACAAAGATGGTCCTGTAATGGCAGTGAAGGAGCCTCGCCTCCAGCTCTACCACTTTCTCTTCCTTTACACTCTCATCCTTCACACCCTTCTCGCCTCCCACTTTCTCCCCTCATTCTGTTGTGTTCCTTCCCTCCTGGTCAAGTCCATCCTCTTGTCCTGTCAGACCCACTTGGAGCTGTGGCTGTTCAGAAAGAGAAAGATGAAGAGGCCTCGCCTTGTGGTCCTACCCCCAGGCCCTCTTTGTCTCCCCCTAAACACAATCTCTTTTCCTCAAATGTGTCTGTTTTCACACACTGCAACAAAGAGGAGCAAAAACAAGAAAAAGAAGAGGAGAAAGAGGAGGAAGAAGACGACGAGGAAGAGGATCATTTCCGGCATCGACGGCTAACGGGTGACTCGGGCATTGAGGTATGTCGCTGCCACGTTAAGAGAGAGGAGCAAGAGGAACTGCAGAAGGGCCATTTTGGGAAAAGAGGGAAAGAGGCAGTGAAGGAAGGCGAGCGGGGAGACGTGCTACATGACAGCGTGGACTGTTCCCTCCGAGCGAAGGCCGCTGTTCTGTCACCGCTTCTGGATGACCGCGCCGTGCAGTGTGGCCGCGTCTCCTCATCCTCCAGGATCATCCAGAAGACAGGCGAGGCCATCATCAGTGTGGAGTTCTAGTAAGCTGATGGCCATTGAGATGGTGTCAAACAAGTTGATGAAGTGAGATGATTTTGCTTGATGCTTCATAGATCAAGACGAGTAGGTGGAAAGTCTTGCAGGTCTTACTGTATGGTTGCAAGCAGAGGGACAGACTGAGTAATAGATCCTCTTGTTTTCTCTGTATTCAATTTCAAATGAGAAACTCCAAGAGAAGCCGACGCCTGAAAGTCCTATTTTGTAGTTAATTTATTTGTGGTTTAGGAAAAGGCATATTTTCCCTAAAGTGATGTTAATGCTAATGAATTGCTCTTTCTCTGTCTCTATTTTCCCACATGCTAACAAAATTCATTTTTACCAGTGGCTTGGTGTCAACATCCCTACATCGTACATCCCTGCCATTTACTTTTCATCTCTCTTTTCTCTGCATGGCGCAACATTTCTAAAATAGCATTTTAGCTCTTTGAAATGAAATCCCTAATGGTCAGTGGTTCCCAACCTGGGGTGTCAGGGGATACGTCAGAGGGGTTGTGTGATTATTAACAGAATAAGAAAGAAGAAAAAACATAGTCCTCTTATACAAAACGATATGCTCATTTTCTGATGTTTCTCTGATCTTTACTTTTTTGTATGTGAAATTATGGATAGGTTTACCTCTTTGGGCATTCAAGGGAAACAATCTGAGAAACAAAACTCAATCTTTGGTGGAACTGCTCACAGCGTCTTGACATTTGCAATGTGTGATGGGGTCATACAACAAAACATTCTTTCATTTTCAGGGATTAGGCAGCAAAAAGGTTGGGAACCACTGGTTGATACAGTGTATTACTCAAATCATGCCATAAAAAATGAACAAGATTGTTTTTTATTAATTTACATCTTTTTGAATTGAAACAAATTATATTCTGGGAGTGTGTGATGTAAAATCACTGAACAATTCATTTACAAAAGAGCAGCTTTAACAGATTGTGTCTGGATCACATTATATGGACTTGATTTACTTAATAACTTTACTTTCTAACTTTTGAAAAGGATCACAACTATTGTACACAAGGAGTCGAAGTCGCAGGGCTAACGTGTGACCTTTATTTTGTGGGGTGAAGTTTTGCTTTCACCAGCATACTTCCCTCTGTTCATCAGAGGAAGTAATGAGAAAAAGCAACTATTATGACTGATTCAAGAAGGGTGTGTTTTATACATTGTGTCTTATGTTGATCCCTAAAGGACAAGGAGTGCAAACATTGATTAAAATGTGTGGGTGGTAAAGCTTTATAGTATAGTTGTTTAATTAACTGACTGTTTGACTTTGGGATTTAATGTGTTTGAATGTGTTCCTGGTTGGTCTTTGCCATTTTTGCAAGGCAATGTGAATTGGATTCGTCAGCTGACAGACTGAGTCAGTTTGTTGAGTTGAGTTTTTACAAGGCAGAAACTTTAAGCCTAATCTCATCACTGATAATGAATGTAAAAGGTTATGCATCGCAACAAAAAATATATACTTCAATTGTTTATGGAGAATTTTTATAGCTTGATGCTCGACTGAGAAACCTCTGGAAAAATGTCCAAAACTGCAGCACGGTCAATACAATCTGCCAGGTGTGGGCTTTAAGAAGACACTTTGAAATGAAGTGCCCATTGCAATGTCTGTCTGAGTCAAGCAACGCTCGGGAAATATAAAAGGTGTAAATGTACGAAGTGAGGGTTTAGAGTCACGGTCTGAATAATGCCTCTTTTATTATTACTGTGAATAACTTGTTCTCACTTCTGAGGGTTGGACTGCGTTTCTCTAAATGTATCCTGCTTGATCCAGTTTTTGTATGTAAACTAATTTGTCAGATGATGTCCAGTTTGTCTGTCACTAGAAAATAGTCTCTGCCTCAGTGGGTGGAGCGTGAGGTTGATACCCTTGATTTATGCTGTTTACTTCTTAGGATTAAGTTAGTCAATCGTGGTCTTAGTAGTGGGAATAGCACACATGTACCCTCTTGTAATTAATTGAACATAAAACAAGATTTTGAAAGAGAGAACGTCTCAAATCACATTTTGTACATGTTTGTCTTGCTGTAACTATTATAAGCAGAAGTCTCTACAGTTAATTGACTAGAAGGCACGTAAGCCCACGTAATTGTTTTATGCCTGAAGGCAAATCTTTCAACTCATTTGTAGTTCTGTGGACAGAAAACATTGCCTTGTTCACCTCAATAACACATTTATTTCTGTTAGACAAATGACGTGTTTGTGTGTACCTTTTAATAGGGAGGGAAAGCAGCTTTGTGTTGCAGTTTGGGTTTGTTATGAAGGCTACCTTGACATCCTCTGATCATCTCTGTTCTAAGCTCTTTTGCAGTAACCCACAGGTGTGTCTCAGAGGTGCTCTGAGACTGTTCATCCTCTGGACATATCAACACAAAAGCTTTTCGGCTACTGTACATTTTTTTGGCTAAAGAGTGGACAATTGTTATTTTGTTATTAGTTCTAACTAATGTATGTTTATTAAAGTATATTGTGCCTAGATGAACATAGACTTTCTGTTAGGCATTGTATAGTTTACTGCTGCTATGTGTGTGTGTTTTCTGTAAATTGTGTATAGTTGAACATGAAATTGGCAAACTCTTTCTAGCAGTGCAAAGCAGTCTCTTTATAAAATATACACAGTACATGGTACATGGGAGACTTGCAAAAAATAGTATTTAGCAATAGTATTCACACTTTTTCCTTACTCTAGTTGATGCTGGTTGATAGGAAATTATCTGTTGTGAAAAAGACATTTACCTCTTTATAACTGATCCGTGAGCTGTGCTGGGCAGAGGCCCTCGATTGTACATAACACTGCATTTTAAATGCCTTTTGGCTTAAGGTTTCTCCCAAGTGCAAACTCAGATGATCTGGTTTTACCTTAGCCCCACTTTGTGCCTCCCATGTGTTACCATCTCGTTCAGGTCACAGAGTTCGCATTTCATTTTGTACCTGAAGAAACAAAACAAGAATTGCCTCTTTTCTGAAGGTATAACATTTCATTCCTCAAAGACACTTCAGTCTGTTTGGATTAAAAGTTTCCTCTGCATGATTTGAAAGAGTTTTAAGCCATTTTCCAAGTTGCAGCTCTTGACTGTTCCACACAAAGACAACAGCTGGAAATAACGGATGTTCTTCCTCCATTGGGAAGAAAAAAAAACATATTTATAACATTTTAAAGTTATATTTTCTATATTTGTGTTCCTTTCCTTTAGGTTTTCATACAAAATAATGCATTTGTTTGGCCCTGAATCATATGTTACACCTTGTTTATGTAGAGGCCAAGTTTTTGTTTGAAAACGTATACGCAGCATTCTGAATCTGATCTTTATGATTTTATAGTATTTTTTAAATTGTATTCATGATATATAATGATGTACGTAGAAAATAAAGGCGGATCTTAAGAGAGTAAAAGGTTTTATCGTGCAGTGGACTGAATATTTGTTTATCCAGATAGATAGAATAATCCTTGAGGATTCTGAAAGTGTTTATAAATGACATTGTGCATTTCTCAAAGATCATCAGGTATTTATATTTCAGAATAAGCATAAGACGTTTAACTATGTGACTCAAATGTTACGGTAATACACAAGAGGCACAAACAGGGTCTAGTTTTACCCCAACTCTGATTTTACATTGAAACCAAACTGATCTGAGATCAATGTATATAAAACTAGTTTGATTTTCTTTTGCTTTGTCAGAAACTAGTATGTAAAGACAAAATACCCAAACTCTACCCTCATTGCCACTGAAGGCCAAGGCCTGATATAAGACTGTTACCTCGCTGAGTTTTGACTGCAAAGGACTGTTTACTTCTCCTTATCAAGATAGTATTTACTCTATATTTGTACTGACTTTATTTTGTAATGCCAGGAATTGAAGAATTGAGAAAAAAAAGCCCACAGAGCTCACATTGGTACGGCTGAACTCATCAAACATCAACCCCTGTAGATTCAGGATAACTCGAGACAGTTTAAAAACAATGTGTTCTCCTTTCGCTCCTGCGGCTACGAGACAGCAGGATTTATACAAGTATCTATATGTGATTGTACGTGGAATAGTTCCGATTAATATTACTACAAAATGTGGTGTTCTTTAAAGGGTATCCTTGTGCAATTCTACATGCAGCTCTTCAGTGTGTTGTACGCATGTGCGAGAGAGTTATTGTCAGCCGTGTTGTTGTGGTGTTTCACTGTCGCTTATTATGAGGCCAAAGTTGACTGTTGTTGGTATTTGTTAACATGATATTTGTCAATGTAAATATCCCAAAATGTTTATGTCATCATGAATATCAAGTTGATTTTGTATCGTGGTGTATGGCATAGAGGTATTCTGGTGCATACTCTGGTGTAAAAGCCACACAATTAGATGCTCTCACATTTTAAGTATGTGTTTAGTCGCACAGATCCGGGTGCCCTTTCCAGAAGGTGGGGCTGTATTTAGATTTCTTCCATTTGAGTTTTTTTTGTGATGCTCATTGGGATTCTACCACATTGGACATTTTATTCAACAAAAACTGTGGATTTTGTGTCAAAATAAATGCTTACAAGTGCTACCAAATCCACGTCTGTACTTTTTTATAAGCATAAAAAAAAGAAACACCCACTCAAAAATAGCTGTCACTGTGACTCAGGATGAATCATCAGGCTACACTCACTCTAAAAGCATCTTCTGTTGAGGAGAAATATGAGCAGAGCTGAAAACGTCCAAGCATTTGCTGCCCCACTGGAAATATTTCTTATCATTACCCCAACCAGACAAAGTGAACAACTGCCCCGGGTCCCCCCAACTATAGCCTACCTATGTCACAATGTTGTTTAGGCCATCATTATTTAAGCTTATATGTTGCATGTCCCTAAATTAATGTGTTTTATCCACACAGGAAACCAGGTCGCCCAAAGATTCTGCACGAATTGCACAGAGAATGGAAGAAACGGGGGTTTAAAATGGGACCCATCAGCTCATTTCTGCCCCGGAGGGCCTCCTGCCACGATTTTTACAAGCCTGATATGTTAGTTATGTCCCAGAGACTTTGTATACTGAGGTAGATGAAAAGAGGAGCCAGTAGCTCCCATGGATGGGGAAAAAACACTCCAGAAAATAATAATAGATAGTACTATATGGATGGGGTACCAACATTTAAGTGAGCGTCATAAGTTTGCAGCCCTGTAAGTCAAAAGATAGTTATTACTGCAACATACCAAGGGCACCTGCCATCACTAAACTGAGATGCACATGTCAGCGCCATCTAGTGGTGTGGATTTGGATGACAAAACAACTTCAGTGTGGATTATCAGGTTTTCTCGTGTACAACAAGTTTACCTTTATGTCCCCCTTAAAAGTAAAAGCTACATTTCTTATTCTTATTTTTGGGCCATGTTTTATTTGATAGCAGACAGTAGTGAGCTGACAGGAAAGGAGGCGTTTTCCATGCATCCAGCAGGCACCGCGTTTGTAGCAAACCACACACACACACACACACACACAAAGCATTATAGTTCTTGAAAAGACTGAAAGTTGCAGGGGGTCATTGAACTGGCATAGATTGTGCAAAACTACTTGTGATACAATTTGATATAATTAATCTTTATTAATATACTTTTAATTAACAAAAACAATGTACAACCGCGTATGACGGCTTGAACAAAAGGAAGCAGAATTAGATCCAAAACACCTCATAAACATGACAAAAAGTAGAATCATTTAAAATATGTATATATAATCGATATATAAAACAATATTTACATAAAGGGTACATTGTATAGATGTTAGATACGTTTAAGATAACTAAACTAAATGAATAAAAACTGCTACAAAGACTTTACCTGTCACTGGGTGATTTTTACGACACTTTACTTGCTTTAAAGAGTTCTTGTAATTGTTCTAACTCATTTTAATTCTAACAAAAAAAGCTCTTCATTTTTTATGTAGCGCAGTCTAGATACCAGAGAAGCCAAGACTGGGTTTTTGTCTGCTCTGTGATTGGTCAGACTGGACCAGCACCCACCCCCTGTATTGACCACTCCCCATTCGCGTTTTCCCCACGTGACCCCGCTCGGATCGCTCCTGCAAAGTTAAAAACAGACTTAGCTTACAGGCTGTTTGTTTGAAATGCTCTACGACTAGTTAACCATCTGTCTTCCCCCCCTCAGCTTTGTTATTTTACTCTTTCCGGCCGTCAACGCCGAGAAGAGTGTGAAACATTTGCATTTCACTCCTTCACTCTGTAGCATTTCTGCTCTCTCTGTGATTCAATTTAATCTTCGTTTGTGTGTGTGTGTGTTTTCTTCAGCTGATATCGTGCAGCACGGAAAGAAAAAGGCCAGGACTTCGGACTTTCCCCGTGCCCTTTGTGAAAAGACAGTTTTACACTAAACGGCTTGTTCTGCGGACGTTTTGCTTGCGTTTTTTGTGGTGGATTTGTTCCAGCTTGCTCGACAGGAGAAGCGCACCGTGGAGGATTTATTATTATTTTTTAACCGAGCATTTGGAGAGCGCCATGGCGACCGAAGTGGATACGTGGTCCTCCGCTCCACAAGCCGACGGTGAGTGCATGGATTGATCCTTGTAGTGTTAGTGCAGTGTGTTGGTGCAAAGTGTCAGAGAGCTACCGCTGGGCCTGCTGGCGTGCTCTCCCCGATCCATTGTCCCTGCATGGGATGGGCTGCAGTGCTAACATGCTTCACCATGTGCTCCGTTAAAACCACACACACAAACACACACACACACAGGTGCAACAATCGCTGCACGCGGACGCAGCGTTGCACGTAAAACGCTGCAACAACAACCGTAAAACATTTGCATGTCTTAGCTTTTTAAGGAGCTTTCGTATGGTGTTTGTTGACTGCTCGGACATTTAACCCTTTCGCGATTCTGATTGGACGAGGCCACATCGCTTACTTCCGCTTTGACAAGTCGTTGTTTGCACACAGTAGCGCAGCTGCTGAGTGCATTTTAATGCACACACAGACTTGTCTTCGCAGTTCATTTCCAGCGTAAACGAAAAGGCATGAGCAAGAATGAGCTGTTTTGGTTCCTGATTTTTTTTTTTTTTTTTTATTCTGTTTTTTTTCATGAACGCACGTTAAACGGGATGTTATGGTTCCTCAATCACCTACTTGTGTGTCAACATGTGTCCCATTTTAACCGTTAACGAGACCCAGACGCAGTGCAGATAATGTTACCCGCCCATTCCTGCATGAAAATATATTTCTTGATAAGTATATGCTTTCAGGCCACAACGGATGTGTCTGTATCATCGTTGACAAATGCAAAAAAAAAAAAAAAAAAAAACAGGATGCAATTTTTGATTTAACAAGAACAATGCGGGCAGCACCGATGTTATCATGTCACCACGCACTCGTCTTTAATACGTACAGCGTTGTTAAACCATTGCACGGTGACTTTTTTTCGCACTGATATTTGAGCTCGTGGCACACCGTGCTTTCCTCTCTCAGCCTGGCGATGACGTCAACATGTATAGCCTACTATAAGAGCCAATAGGAGGGCCTTGCATAATCTCTGCGTTGTTGTGTGTTTAAAGCTTACATAAGGAGTGTAAATGTATTGTTGGCACTGTACACAACAGAGATTGCGCATATGTAGGAAGCGTTTAACCTCGAACACTAATACCATGGTGTGTGTGTGTGTGTGAGCAGCCAGTGCCTCAGTGCACAGACGCGCTTTTCAGCATGAACTTGGCTTTTTTTTTTTACTTAAGGAAGGTCAGCCACGCTTGATTGAGCAGCCTCTGTTGATGAGGTGGTCACACACACTGTCAAAGACTCTATTGTCTGTGCTCGATACGTTGTGGGTCAGTCTGGACACTGAGCTCACACAACAGTATGGGGAAATATGTAAAACTTGTATAGTGCAGGCCCACAGGGCTTGTCAAACATGATCTACCCAAATGATCAGTTACCCTACCTACTATGCAGACCAGCTGCCCAAAACACCCAAAGTATTTGATTTTAAAAAGATAAACATCTGTAAAAAACTAAAAACTTGTAAACCGCCTATTGCGTTTTTTAATTTTATTTTTTAATTAAGATCTGAAACCACCAAGTTTGTGCGTGAAAGTTCTAAGACCTTGGAAAAAGTAGTGTCACAATATAATCTCAACAAAAGGTCCAGCTTGTTCAGCTTTTATGCCACTTCTCATGGCCATAATCAGTAGGTGGAGTTTGCTTGGTTGTCAGGTTTGTTTTTTCTACTATTTTTATTACATCAACACAAAACAAAACACTTGACAGTTTTGCCAGGATGCAGTTTTTTCCAGGAGACTATGATGCTTACCTAGAAGCAAAATCTTGAAAAAAAAATGTCATTTTTAGGGAGAATACTTTCTTTTTGGTATTTTGACTCCCTCAATAACAAATGAGAAATTACTTGGATATGATTCATTTTATGTGAATAGACTGAGTGACTTGTCAAGTAATGTGTCCCCACAAATAATCAGTTTGGCCAAGGAGGGTGTTGCAGTAACACAGAGCAGCTCTGTGCTGTGAAAAGGGCCCTATACTTTATAATTAAAGTCTGTAGAGCAGCCACCCGCCAGAACATTTCCATAACTTACATGCGTAAGTTAAAAGCATCATGGAAGAATCCCACTGCCATAAATGTCAAGCCAGATCTCTTCGTGGCCTGTTGAGTACACATTAGGTTATGGTCTTGCCCCTGTTTCTTTTGTTAACCCCCCCCCCCACGCACATACATTCATGAAAAACATATTTGCACACTCCATCCGTTTGCATTTAGTTCTTCAGTGCATCGGTGGAGGAGATTGGCTCATTATGAAAAAAACATGTTATCAGACTCTCCTGTTTTATGTGTGTATCTCTAATCTTTTGTACGCGCTTTATCTGTGTTGTTGCTTTGCAGCTGTTACTGTGACTCAAGACGCACACTCAGCAAAATTGTATGTTTCCATTAAATGGAGTTGTTCATTTTTAATTCTCTGCATTAATAAAACAAGATGCACAACATAGTTTCACAACATAGTTTCACATGTGGAAACACTTGTACTTTTTATATGTGGAGCGTGTGGCCAGTTCCTTGGCTTCCGTCGTTACTGTTGTATGTTTAAACACAAGTCGCCATATGCACATGCGGGTTTAGGCATTGTCATTTCATTGTTTGAAACAAGTTTAAGCCAAATTCTGCTCAAGTCTCCTTTCATTAAATGAAATGACAGTTAAACCTCCAGGACACCCACACCCTTTTCTCCTCTGATAAATAATCACCACAGACCACACGTGGTGGGGCTTTTTATCTTTATTATTTTTTACCCCTATATTATCGAGCAAAATACCAGTTTGACCTTTGAGGACATCACGCATGTTTTTTGCTTATGTTTTTCTGTGAGTGAGTTGATGGAAAACCATGTCTTGAAGTAGATTTTTACCCAGTTGACAGTTTATTTTACCAGGTTGTTAAACTGAGATTGAGAAGGAGTTTTAAGTTTTCACTGAATCCAAGTCAAAGCACTTTCAGTCAGTTGAGCCTTTAGGCAGAAGACATGCAAAACAAATCTGTGACATCTGCATAACAACACATTGCTGTCATCAAAGATTCCCTTCAGACATGTTGTTAATGAAATTTAACGTTATTATTCTGCTTTACATGATATATAGAATGTATGGCTGTGCAAATATTAGTTTAATTAGTTTACCAGCTGGACAGTTCTTATGTACACGTCTTGTGCAGAGGGAAAAACTCTGTTCAGCAGATCAATGTGAAAACCTTATAGAGTCAGACTGCACATTCATACATACATGTAAGTGAAGTACAACAAAGCACTTTTTAGTGGACCTGGGCTATAAAATTGTAATGCTGCATACCAATACTTTCATTTACATTAACTAGTAAAACTAAGTCTGTCCCTTGGGAAAAATGTGAGCACACTCTCCACTGACCTCCCTCTCATTCATAAACACCACTACTGTATGGATATCTAAAATTAAATGCCTCAACATTGCTCCCACACAGCATGTAGGGCAGAGGCGAAGTCCTCTGCAGGCCTGCATCTGGCTGCATGTTTTAAAAACTTAACTGTGGGGGTGGTTTTGAAAACCATCATGACGGTGTTTGTATTCATTTGGTGGTATGCTTGCAGGGTTAAAGACAGTTCGTTGCTGCAGCTTTATGGGACTGTGACACAGGCCTACCGTATTTGGTAGTGTAAGCCTAAAAACAACTTCTTTACTGTGTTTCTGTGACACTTGATATGTGCCGAGTTAAAAAATCTGTTTAGATTGGCTGCATTTTCTTGTGCTTGTTTTGCAACTCTTATCTTGGCAAACGGCAGACTTTTTTTTTTTTTCTCTGCCTTCCCGTTTTCTGCTTTATTCCAATTGGCCGGTCATGTATTTTATGGAGTGACAATAGTCTCAATAATATTTGCAAATGTGTATTACATGATCTGCAAATGGAAGTGAAAAGGATGTGAAGTTGAAGTAATGTGTGTGTGTGTGTGTGTAATTGATGTGAAGTTGTGATATGTGCATTTGTAGAGTGTTTTACTTATTTATTTTTCAAATTGCTTGGTATTTGTATGTGGATTGGAACACACATTTACAGAGTGCCTGAAATTGCGCACAAATCATTGCTCATCTGTACAAATCTCGTTTTTCATTTGCAGATCATGTAACACACATTTTCACATATTATTGAGACTCTTTTCACTCCATATGTATTTGGCACACTTTGGATAGTTCCTTTTTTATTGCCCTGGCAGGCCCTGTGGCCTACATGAGGGGAGGAGGAGGAGGTGACACATGGTCGGCTGTTTACAGATTTCCAAAGCCAAGGGTGTGGTGCAGCTCTTACTTCAACAGGTTAATTCAGGGAGGTGTCCCTCTTTGCTCAAAGGTCCTCTGTTCTTTACACTCCTAAGCTAACTCTTCACAAGTCAACAATTTGAGATCTTTTGACCTATTTTTGTTAGAATAGGTAACGAGTAAATGTTTTCCCCCGCACCAGAAGTATGATAATTACACTAGTTGTAACCAGTTGCTATTTTTGCAGCACACAGGCTGCTGCTGCTTTTTAGGCTGAGTTTTATCTGTGGGTTAGACCCCCCCCACCCCACCCCTGCATCCCCTGTGTGTTTACTACATGCCCTGTAATCTATAGGGCCTTAACTCCTCAAACTGTCATTTGGGCTCCATGCAAAAGGACTCTAAGTATTGATTACGCCCTCAGACATTCCTCCTTCTCGTGCGTTCCATCTCTTCTACAGGCCTGTCATGTGACCAGTCACAAACCCCAACCATGCCATATGTAGTCAGGTCCACTCTAACTGCTGCGGACACATCGCGAGAAGACGAAAAAAAAAACCTGGTGTCAGCATTTCTCCAGCATGTGTTCCCCTTTGCTCCCTCCCTCCCTCCCCCCAGGCCTGCAGTAGCACTCCAGCCTCACTTGTTGTTGTCGTCTCTGTCTCCACACCTACAAGACGCAACCCTGGCAGATTTAATAAATACAGTATTTTGTTTACACCAAACTGAATAGTATATTAACGTACTTGACACGTTGACCCACCTTACGCCCACTGATAGAGCTGGTGAGTGTCTCAAGAATGTAAGTGGGAATTTGAGCTGCCACCTTCTTGTGTTACGTTCTGGGTGTTATGTGACCTTTTGGCTTGATATACAAAACGCACGCGGCCAGAAAGCACTGTTTTCACACACCGAGCCAGTGTTGCTGTAGTGTAAAGGTCTTCCTGCAGTGCAGCTGAATCTAAATCCAATCCAAATATTATTACCAAGTCAACTATGAAATTTGTAATGTCTCACATTAGTCATAGACTGTTTGGTACAAAATCCTGGGGCCATATTTCTTCATGTACAGCATTAATATGCAGAACATTACCATGTTTTTTTCACTTGAATGCATCCATGGTACAGACTTGTTTACAGAGCATTAACCCCAGAGCTATGCCATAAAGTATTTTACTGCTGTTATTAACATTGTTTCAGCAGTTGTAAAAATGGCATGTTTCTGAAATCAATTCACCAGTGTAGAAAAGGTAAAGACTTTCTTTAAATAATCCAAAATATTAGAGGTCATTAGTATTTTATTTATTTTTTAGACACAAAGTAACTAATCTCTAATAGAGTATCTAATATTTTTGTGTGGTTTACATTCTTAGTAGCATGTTTTTGTTTCTGGGAATCACTCACTCGAGTAAACTTGTGGACATGTGAACAGTACACATGTTGAACATATAACGTCTTCAAAAGGCTGGAAAAGCTTTCAATAAGGTTTTGGAAACTGGCTGCAGGGATTCGCTCCCATTCAGCCACATCAGCAGTGGTGAGGTCCAAGACTGTTGTTGGGCGATGAGGTCTGGCTTGCAGTCGGCATTTCAGTTCATGTCTAGGGCGTTGGATGGGTTTGGGGTCATGCCTATGTGCCAGCCAGTAAGGTTCTTCTAAATCAAATACTTCAAATTTCTATAGATTTGAGGAGGTGAAAAGGGGCATCCTAAAACTGTTGCTATTGTGTCCACTTTAGCTATATTGTGTACCTGACTATCCAATAATGTCTCCATTGACTTGAGAAATTAAACTTTTTGTCAGTGTACTACCATTTTAAAAAAAATAAAATAAAAAAAAAAATAAAAAAAAAATGCACCATTAACGACCATCTACTGTTGTGATTTCTCTGACTACAGGGATGTTCTCTTTCGACAACAAGCTGGCAGAGGCAAACCATTCCTACAGCGGCGATGAAGACGCGCTGAATGAGGCGGAGGTTAACGGTAACTGGACGCCTCAGGAAAAAGCACTCCACGAGGCGCGGCTCAAAGCCAAAGCCAAGCGCCGCCTGCGCAAGTCCTCATCCCGCAACTCCACCAGCGAGTCCTTCTCTGAGTCAGGAGAACTGGCAGGAAGTGACCCAAACAGTCCAAAGGGCAAAGTCAACACCAATGACCGCAAATCCAGGACAGGCAAAGGCAGAGGCCTGCCAAAAAAAGGTAAGTTTGAACTACACTTGTGTATTCTTCTATTTTTTGTTTAGTTTTTTTTTAAGCTGCCACAGACCATTTTTACATCAACAGAGAAGGGGAGCAGCCTCGGGCGCTGTGCCCGGCGGCTGCTTTGAGGCAGAGAGGAACAGTTTCCGTAGCCAGAGAAAGTTCATGACCAGTTAACAACAATGAACATTCAGGGTTCTGGTGTAAATAAAGTGCTGACGGGTTATACCAGAGGTACTACCAGAATGAAAATGGGGGGGAAAAAACACTGGTAGAAACAATTGTTAGCTTTTCTGGACTATTATTGGTGTCAGTGATCTGTGCACGCACGTACTGATTGATGACAGAAGCAATTAGATCGGTTCTAAATGTGTTGCATGATCTGCTTTTCAGTAGTGGCACCAAATGGCGATGGCTTTAGCACATAAATATAACAGTGAACACGCTTTCATGGTTTGCCGCTGGTTGTCTTCAGGTGGGGCAGGTGGTAAAGGAGTTTGGGGGGCTGCTGGGATGGTTTATGAAGATGAGGAGCCTGATGTGCGGGACCCCAACTATGATGAATCTGCTCAGGTGAGTGAGTACAGCAGACTTGTCTCTGGATTTGTGACTGTTCAGAGATTAATAGGCATATTTATCTGAAAATCGTTCAAACGTGAGATCTTGGGTTGATTGTGATGTTTAGGAGTTGCATGTCTTTATTATACAGATTGCAAAAGAGGGATGAAAAATGAGGAGAGAGAAGTTGGTTGTCACCTTAACCCCTCAGCCACCATAGCGCCCTGAGTTTGTGCTGTTAGTCATACAAAATTTTCATTTAACATGACAAGCTAGCTGTCTGTGATTAAATGTAATACTTTGACTTTTTCTTTTAGACTTTCTGTTATTTTGATAAGTAATAAAGATACATTACACCTTAAATTCAAACAATTAGTTGCAACCATTGTGAAATAGTATTTTGCCACACAGTCATTAAAGAAGGGCTGAAACAACAATTCTTTATTGATTATTCTGCCAGTTATTTTATTGATTTTTAAATGATTATGTAGTAAAGAGATTTCCACAATTGTATTCCAAGGTGACATCCTCAAATTGACTTTGTACAACTCAGTTCAAAACCCAAATATGTTTGACAATTGTGCCCCAAAAAATAACTTGCAGATTAATTCTTTGTCAGGATAGCTGCAGTTGATTGATTAATTAATTTTAAGTCTACCAACAAATCAGTTAATCAGTTAAACTATGTAATAAAGGGAGTTTTTGTCTTTCTTTTGCACTGTAGAAGTTGATCCTTTATTTTCAGAATGCATTACCTGTGCGTCAGCAGTCTGTGCGCACATGCTCCAAACAGTTTTTGCCACAGATGAAAGAGCAGCACCAGCAGAGGTTAGTTTATCACAGTTGTTGTTGGTCTGACCTGTTGTGCAGAGCAGCTTTTTGTTCCAAAGAGGCCCACTGATCAAAGCCGAGGCATATTGAATGACGCCTTTTTATTTCTTGTGTCGGACAAACGTGCTGATGTTGGAAGGGCTGCAGCTGAAAAACAGTGAATATAAAAGAGGCTTTGCTCTCTGAACAAGATAACGATTGTCCACGCTCAGACAACAAGCATATGCACTCCTGCATCACAGTGTGCTGCTCTCGTGATGAATTGTTATATCTTGGATGGTGTACGATCAAAGAACTTTAAAAAAAAACACACAAAAAAACATTTATATTAACAATGTATCTATTGGGAAATTTGTTTTTTATATATCAAAGTCTACATGATTTGGCCAAATCTCATTTAAAACACTCCACATGATTTTCATCCAGATGGCCCTGTCCCATGACAATCAACAACAATTTTGATCTTTAACCCCGTTATCAAGCAAAAGCTCTGTGATGCAGTAGGCCAATATAATTTGTCCTCTTTTAAGGTCACGGTGACTTAATGCAGAGTGGGAATGGAGCTTCTGTCGGTTGGGAGTTGATAACATTTTGGGAATGGCTCAGAAAAGCGAGTGCGATACGGCCTTGAATGATGTAGGAGCGTATTGCAAAGATGTCTGTGTGTTAACAGGTATCTGAGTCAGAGTCACTGTTGCCTAATGCTTGCTCATGGTGGGAAAAGCGTATGGTAGACCTGCTTTATGTAAACAAAAAAAAAGGGAAAAAAAAGACATAATTTTCTGTTGATTTGGCGCTATATAAATAAAATTGAATTGAGTAGTACAGAAAAATCCACAGGCATGTGCAGACTTTGTGCCCTTTGAATCAGACTGAGGGATCACCTGATAAAGGATTTCGCAATGGTTCAGGTCATCCTGTTCTTGACGATGTAAACACAACTTAAATGGAAATTCTATTTATATATACATAAAATAAAGAACCTTTTGCAGAAATGTTGAATACGGGTTTGTTCTTTTGCCCGTACTTGGCCATAAGTTATTGTTTTGGTTCTCTGTCACCTTCTACAGTCAACAATCACTTCATGCAACACAAGCAGAAAACAGGAAAGTGAATCACCATTGTGGACTTTTGGCTACAATCCTTCGCTAAACTGATATTTGTTTTCCTCTTTTATGAACTTGGACTTGTCAGAAGAGGTCAAGACAATTAAGTTATTATTTTTATATGCTCTAAATCTCACAGGACATTAAAGTGGGAGCCAGCTTTTCTCTTATAAATGTGTTCTTATTCTATTATCAACATCTACTGTTGTTCTCTAGGTCAAACCTGAAAAGTTAGTTGGACCAGTTTAAACTGACATTCGTGGCATTTACTAATGCAAGCAGTGAAACAAAGTGACATCGTCACAGACGGATAAAACGGGGGCCAATAACACAGGCTATTTCAAAGAAACCTCAGTGACATTTATCTCAAATGATTTGACCATGCCATAACTTTTCACACATTCAAGGTGTTAATTGCTTTATTTTCTGTAACTGATGGTGATCATTTAGGCAGGTTGTAGTGATTATATTTCAATGGGCAATGCTGAGATAAAGATGTGAAATGCTAGATATTGGATTGTGCAAAATAGAGGAATATATGATTTTTATATGCAGAAACGACTGTGCATTGTTGTGCGTATTTGTGGGTGTGGGTATTCTGGATTGATAAGCTGTTTGTTCTTGCACAGGGGGACACGGTTTATGCAACAGTTGTGCCTGAGGTAGATGAGAAGGAACTGGAAAAAATGGTCAACCCAATTGTAAAGGAGTACTTTGAACATGGAGACACAAAAGAGGTCCAGGTAAACAAATTCAAAACGAAGTCTTCACTCAGTGCATGCTGACCAGAAATGAGTGCATTTAGAGAATAAGTAGATTGATGAGCCAAATAATGGAGAGCTTGTATGCACAGATCATTAGGTCAGTAATAGTACTTGTTAGACTGCATAGTTCTGTAAACTCCACATGTTCCACTGTTTACACGTGCATCAAGAACACCGATTCAGAATTGATTAATTGATTCCACAGATAGCTTTAATGTACTTCTTTGTCCTGCTGCCCGTCAGATGTTGCTGAAGGGGCTTAACCTGGGCGCACATAAGTACGAGTTCTCCTCCCTGGCCGTGTCTCTGTCCCTCGAAGGCAAGGCCAGCCACAGAGAGCTGACCTCCCGCCTGCTGTCTGATCTGTCGGGCAAGCTGCTGTCACAAAGTGACATGGCACGCGCCTTCGACAAGATCCTCAAAGAGTTGCCAGACCTCATACTGGACACACCCGAGGCTCCACAGGTAGGCATTTAAATGTGGTGGTGGAGAAAATGACACAGATTTCTGTTTATGTATATTTGTGTTGTGTGAATAAGGAGCTCATAAAAGGCTGGAGACACTGCCACACTACACACAAATATTAAATATGACACAACATGCATTCAATTGTTCCTTTTTTTCATGGAGGTGCACACACAAATGTTATGAGGTATATTTGCGAGTTTCACAAAGACACACTCATGCCACCAAATCAAACATTAAGGTGTGTTTCCAGTATTTTTCTTCTCATGCTTACTGCATTAAATAACTTGTACAATTCAAGAATGTGTAACAGCAGTTGTGATGGTAATCTGTGTTGAGTGTCTGCTGTAATTGCTGTAAAGTTTAATGGACTTGTTAGGGTTGGGACTAGTTTTGTAAATCAGTCCAAATGACCAACTTACATATGTAATTGTTGTAAAAATTGAATCCCCATGTGCAATCTAATAACTTCTTAGTTTAGTTTTCCCAGAGCAGTTGAATTGATTCTGTAAGTTACAAAATATCCCTCTTTAGTTGTGGGGATCAAACTTTATAGCTTGATTCAAGAATAAATGCTCTTTACTGAAACTATTACGAATATTTAGTGAAGTTAGACTTTGTCTACATTTTGTCATATTGCTGTTTAAAAATAAAAAAAAGTGATGTGTAGATGCATCCTGTTGTAAAAGATCTCTTGTCTAATGTCTCTCAGATGTTAGGCCAGTTTATAGCCAGAGCCATAGCGGACCACATCCTCCCCATGTCTTTCCTGGACTGTTATAAGGGCAAAGTGGACTGTGAGCATGCCAGGTGAGCCAAGACAAGCTAACTTAAAATGCAGCTACAGTCGCTTATTCTGCAGAGAATCAATCTTAAATACAAGATTTGTTAGATTGTTTAAGCCTCTTTAGGGTTTTCAAGGTGAATTTGTCAAGTACATTTTACGGTAAGATGAGCAAAAAGTTGATTACAGATCTGTGTTGAGCTTCTACTTTTAAGGGGAACAGATGTCCTCCTCTCCTCATCAGATAATGTTTAGATAGAATAAAACATCTATGTTTTGGTGCTAGCTTGGTGATATTGGACCTCAATGCTCTCTCTAGCCTTGCTTTTCAAACAAACTAGAGTTAATGTGCATATATTCCTGTGCAAAACAATCATATTTGTTTTTTTCCCTCAGAGTGGCTTTAGACCGTGCTGCGGTGCTGCTGACCATGAAGAGGGAGATGGTTCGTCTAGATAACGTGTGGGGTGTGGGTGGTGGCCTGAGACCTGTCAAACATCTCATCAAAGAGGTGAGCTCAAGCCAAACAACAAGAATATTGCACATTTAAAAAACAATGAATATGCACAATTATTTAATAAATAAACCCTAACACCTGAAGTCGGAGTGTTTTGTATTAACGAGCTCTGCTTCTTTATTGACATTATGTAACGTAGACAGAAGGCAAAAGTGCATACTGGGTAGAGAGCCCCAGGCCATCCCTCTGCTATGTTGCTGTGTCAGCAGAGCACCTTCTTCCCTCGAGAAGTGGGATTTGCAAAAAGGCGGGATTGACACACATACACACCATAGCCTTTAACTGATATACAGGTTACTCACACGCACGCTGTTCATGCATGCGATTGCACCCTGCTTGCTCTTGGCTTTGTCTTTGTTTACAATTATTGTCCCACAATCTGGATTCTCTGGAATTTTTTGTGCTAATGTAGGTGTGGATATCGTCGGAGTATCATCTTGTAAGATGGAAGTTATGCAACATTTTGAAATATATTGTGCATGTTTAGCAAAGGGAGAGTGTTCTGTCGGTGTATTCTCAGGCATAACATTGTGTAGCCATCAGACCCTCGGGCTCTCATGTCCAGTTTTGATTTCCTGCCTTGCTGTGTGCATCCTCAAGGGGGACGCACGGGGCTGCAGGAGGCACAAGGCCTCTTTCACTCGCTGCTCTCACTCTTTCTGATTCACTCTGTTGTTGTGCTCTTACTTGCAGCGTGTTCTAATCAATTTCTTGGTTCTCTTCTCTGTCACTGTGCTGCATGTCCACATTACATCCACTCATGTTGTGTGTGTTACACATTCCCCCAGCTCAGTGCATTAGAGCCGGAGTTGACTCACAGGTGTTTGTTTAGCTTTGAGGGTTTTGAACTTGTTGCATCAATCACGCTTCCCTCAAATCTCAAGTGCTATGACTAATTGTTCCGCAAATAAAATGTTAGGCAAAATGGTTGATGCGTGTGCTGCTCAGCATTGAGTGACATAACAATGACAAAACAATACTAACAAATGAAGCTGAGAATAAAATAACCAAGCACCGTTCCAAACAGGAAGAGAACGTATTTTATTTATTTTTTTCCTAATGGACATGGCGTTGTCACATACGTCAGACGTGTGTGTCAAGTCTCATTCCCCAAGGAAGTCAGGTTATTGCTGGAGTAAATCCCTCCTCTATAGTGGCTTAAAGAAATGCTTTTTAGAGATGGATACTGTCGGGTTGTATTGAGCTCGGTCTGTTCAGTCCTGTGAAATTGAGAGATAACATTTTAAATTATTATTTGACTACACTACAAGGAATAACCAGGCCATAATTAAAATTGAAAGTCCAAATTGAAAAAGCAAATAGAAAATGTAAAATAATAATAAAAACGTTAACTTTTAAATGCAAAAGCTTAAATAGAAATGCTCAAATAGTAAAGATTAAATTTGAAAATGGAAATAAGAAAAGGGAAACATTAAATATGAAACTCAAACATGACGATGAGGACAGATTTATGTCCAATACTGAGCCTGTGTAGCTGTCACGTGTAATGTTACCCCAGACTAACATTATAACACAGATATTATTACCTTAACATTGGATCGCTAAGCAGCGGAGTCCATGGCAATCAAGTGCGACATTAAAGTTAACACAACAAGCCAAAGAAAAGTGCTCGTCTTTCTCGTAATTCTCTTTTTTTTTATTTTTATCACCAGGCAAATCAAAACAACAACAACGTTAGCTATGTCCTTGACAGAAACACAAAACACCACCCAGCTACACAATCAGCCAATATATTGTTGTTCGAGGCCGAGGAGTCGCACTTAACATTACATGTTCACCAGCTAACCCAAAATTAGCTGCCTTGAACCCAATTGTGTAATCCAATCAGTCATCTTACCGGTATATTAACATTGCTTGTGGTCAGCTTACTTCATGCCTGTACACACTTTTCCTTTCAGTAAAGAAAATAAAAAAGAATCCATGTTTTGATCAGGTGAAGTAATCCAGCCAGAGAGGGGTACTTGAGCAGATCAGGTTCAGCTTGCAGTTTTGCAAAATTCCTCTCCGCATTATCATTGTAAAAAATGTCCATAACGTTCCCTTAACATGAGAATGAAGAACAACTGTGACGAGTATGTCAGCAATTCTGCTGAAGGCGTTAACGTTACAGCAGAAAAATAACCTATCGAAACTAAACTTTATCAACAAAAATAACAAGCGCGAGAGAGGGAGGGGTATAAATGAGAAATATCTATTTTTCTTGTGTACAATTTGACATTAATAAATATATAAATTACTGTATGTCTCGTCTTTCTGATTGTACTTGCCTGCCTGCCAACATAGGTCATAATACTTAATCTAATCAGCATTTCTGCATACAAGATATGTTTTAATGTAGTATATTAGCCACTCAGAATACCACAGACGGCTCTTACATATTAAGTTCAGGCAATATAAGTGTGTCATTTCTGTCCAATACTGAGCCCGTGTAAATGACAGACAGGTGAACTAGTTTATTTGCTATGACTTGTAAAGTATGAACCTGTAGCCACTCTGAACTAGCCGGTACATTTTAGTGTAGATATGTGCTGTAACGTTAGTTGATGTTAATCCATTCTGGCATATCCATGAGTAAAGGTGATTTATTTATTTCTCAGAGCATATTTCTGTGACTTGGCACTGCCTGTTTATTATTTGCAGGTGGTTATGATATCAACATAACATTAGTCATGCATGCCGGCAAATGACAGCTGATATAGCTGGTCGCTAATGTTCGCTTCTTGCTTGCTGCACTGTCTGCTGCTTTCTGGCCATAGGTTCGTTGTTAGATCGTGGAGTTGTTAACACTCCTTTCACTGGTGACTTTGTGTGTGAGGCCACATGGACATAAATGTTAAAACGCTTTCATCAAAAGGAAGCCATTGCTTTATAAATAACAGTATTCCATTTTTTATTGCATTGTGCGCTTTTGCAGCCAGCTCCAAATGAAAAATAAAAAAAATAAAAATGGTAAAGTGCAAATGTGAAAGAAATAACTAAAAATACGCTTTTTTTCTATTTAAGCTTTTAATTTAGACTTTTCCATTTCTCATTTTGAGTTTCATATTTGTTTCTATTTGGACTTTTAATTTGAATTATGACCAAGAATAAAAGTAAATTAGAAATATCCAGTGTCTGTTGGGACAAAAAAATGTTGTACTAGATAAAGGATGAGGAACAAAAAGGGTAGAAAGTAAAATGATCTGTACTTTAACTTGGACACTTCAGCATAATTTACATTTCCATGGTATAATTCCATTAAAAGTCATAGCATCATCGCTTTGATGCTCTGATTTTCTCTTTGTAACAGAGAGATTTAACTTCTGTCTGTCCGTCCTGTAGTGTCCTCACAAAAAGATTTTAAAGGATGTTTATTACATTTCACAAGTTTTACAGGCAGAATATCCCCCTCCAGTTACTAGCTACAGGTTCAATCTTTGTTCCTTCCTGTTGTGTTTGATCAGTTTGCCCACAGAAATCTCCACAACAAAAACAAAATTATTTAATTGTGCGTTTCTTTTGTTCCAGATGAATCTCCTGCTGAAAGAGTACCTGATATCAGGTGACGTGGCGGAGGCAGAGCGCTGTCTGCGGGACCTGGAAGTCCCACACTTCCACCATGAGCTTGTCTACGAGGTATTAAGGACCTGATCTCATATTTTCTTTTCTTTGTGCCCAGTCAAGTGAACTCCAGAGGAAAATTGGTCTTTTCTGTTTTCTGCCAAGGACTGTGTCTGTAAGAGACAATCTCTCTTTCGCACTACATGTATTAACAGAGCTCAGTCCAAATTAATCAATCCAAAATGGTGAAGCAAATTGCATAACAAGGAACTGTCTATCCTCCATACATAGTGTGTGTGTGTGTGTGTCTAGATTGATATAGATCTATACATCTAGATATGTATAAGTATTTTCTTTTATACATGCAAGAAGGTGCAGGTAGGTGCAAATAGTTCTCGTGTGTGTTGTTTGTAAGTGCACCTTCGTGCATGTAAAAATAGTGTCGGTGGCAAACACTGACACCATGTGGGGAAATGTGCAGCTTACATATCTCATCATCATCATCACTTACTGATTCTATTGATCTTTGACTTTATTATTAATGATGAGATGGTGGCACTACACTCCTTTTTCTTACACATATTAAATGTTATATCATTATTTTTCAGGCTATAGTGATGGTGCTGGAGTCCAAAGGAGACACGGCCAGTCATATGATGATAAAGCTCCTGCAGTCCTTCTGGAAAACTGGCCTCATCACTGTGGATCAAATGAACAGGGTCAGTGAGTTTTTTGTGATCTAGTTTCTTGACAAATTTATGTTTTTAAAAATATCTTTCTTGGTGAAAGATGTGAATTTAACATTCTGTGCATTGTATATGGCAATTAATGTGTATTTAACCTCAGTCGTCCATTTGATATGCTTTTTTCCACATAGGGTTTCCAGCGCGTCTATGATGAGCTCCCTGAAATCAACCTTGATGTGCCACATGCCCACTCGATCATGGAGACCTTTGTGGACCTCTGCTACCAGGAGTCTGTCATCACCAACCAGCTGAGAGATGCCTGTCCCTCCAGGTTAGTTGGCCATTAATTAGCTTAGTGTTTTATCTTTTTCTGATTGTCAACGAACCTCATGAAAAGACCAAAACCAACGATGTCTGTGTCTCTCAATACTTTCTGACTTCCCTATCATGTCTGTGGTCCTCAGCCACAGGCTTATTCCGGCTTAAGATTTAAAGCTTTAACATAGTCTTCAATAAAGGCTCAGTACTTCCTTTTTAGCTAGCATTACTTAAACAGGAGTAAACTGAACATTTTGCACATTTAATTAATAATCTTCGGACAACAATGGAGCTGTAATAGAGCAATAAGCTATTTCAGACTTTCACAACACAAACACTACTTAAGCTAGATTCATTTTTGTTTTTATTATTTTTCACAGGATTTGTTGACAAAAATAAAAATGATCAAATATAACCAGCCTGAACCTCTTTAATATTGTACAGCTCAAAAGAAAGTTAGACTAACCTGTCTCTCAAACTCTATCTCGTTCACTAGAGGGCGGAAGCGCTTTGTAAGCGAAGGAGATGGAGGAGTGATCAAGAACTAATCCGGAAGAGGAAAAGCAGCAGCAGCAGCAGCAGCAGCAGCAGCAGCAGGAGGACGAGGAGGAGGGGGTGTCTACAGGTTCTTTACACCCTGTTCACCCTCCAGCATGTTTTTTCTGAAAGTGGGAACGCAGACAGCCTAAAGTTTCCTTGTTCCTCTCTTGATGATGTTGTCATTATACAAACCAGCGTTGACGTTCGGTGAAAGTAGACTGAACTGTGTTTCGGGTGTTCAGTTCCCTTCATCTTGTTAATCACTGTTTTTGACAATTTCTTTTGTAAGAATATTCTTTCTTTCTGAGAGTGATGCGCCCATCTTGTATGTGTTTCTCAAGAATAATTCAAGTCAGAGCGGCAGAAAGACAGGTGGACAGGCTGGTGAGTGTTAAAGACGAATTTGGGCTTTTTTGTATTTTTTTTGCTTTGCTTCACCTGTTGCCATGTCTGTATTTTTTTTTTTTTCTTCATGTAATGTGCTCTAAATGGAAAAAGCACTTAACAGACAGAGCATACTGTACAGTCAGTGAGCACTTAGTAAATCAACAAGGATCTATACCTTTTATTTTTTTTTTTTTTTTGCCAATGATTTGAAATTATTTAGGATAAGAGCAACATGCTTTGTACCTTGGTGGTTCTATCCATTCTTTATTAACAGGGTTTTTTTGGGGGGGTTCTTTTTCATCTCGGTCTCTGAAGACAAATGTTCACTTTGTAAAGCACAGCAGTCAAAGCAAGATGTGTTTATTTGAAACTTGCATTAGGGGAAATGTATGTTGGAAGCCCATTTTGAAAAATAAGAATACATTTCGCTGTTAATGTTTGTAAAAAAGAAAAAAAAAAGAAAAAATTAAACAGCAATATTTTGAGAACTCTGACTTTGCTTGCATGAATCTATAGCTCATATGGTTAGCAATGGTTTCTGGATAGGTACCCTTAACAATATAAAGCCAAACCTTCTGTACAGAGGAGAATTAATCTGAAAATTGTCTCTAAACTTCAAAATCTGTTTGTCTGTGAAATGGCAACTCCAGCTTTGCTTGAAAGACTATTTGTTAAGCATATTCAGACTTTTCTGCCAGTGTCTGTAACAGTTTTACATGTTGACCAAAGTTAAAGATGTGGCAAAGAAATATATTTCATTCATTAAAAAGCAACAAAATTGAGTTTGTTTGTTTGTTCATGCCAGCAGTATTGATGAAAAGGTAACCAGGAGTAAGTGATTGGGCAAGCATAGCCTACATAACCTACATCCATCACATTTCTTGATCAGTCATCAGTTGTAATCCTCCTCGTCCTATTTCCAGTCTTTCTGGATGACTAATGGTGAGAGCAGGTGTAAAAAATTTTTAATTTAAACCTGTAACTGAAAAGCAGTTTCCCCCTGACTCTTGAGCCCATTTATGGTGCAGCAAAGACACCAGGTTACAAGAGTATAACAATGATATAGGTGGGGTGGGGTGGGGGGTCCAATTTTTATAATGGGCCTACATCAATATATTACTTGTAAACTTACAAGCATTCTATGTGCTCTTGTAGTTTGATATCGTGGATTTTATAGCATACATTGTGCGCCGTCTATCACTAGTGCAATTCTGATGTTCACATTATGATGAATGCGACCCACCTTCAAAAGAATGCGTGGTTATGTTTCTTCATAACCGCTTTATTATGCTTTTAGTGTAAGTAACTGTTGGAAGGAAATTATGTTAAATAGTATTTGGAAATTGGGGATGTAATTTACAGGACACACCCATCTTTTAAATCTTTTTGTTATTTAACTTTGTACTTATGGGTTTTTTGTTTGGTGTTGACTTGTTGGAGTCGTGGCCTCCACAAATGTGCTGGTGGAGAGGTTTTTGGTGTTTCTGTTGCTCTGGAGGTACTTTCACTTGCAGTCAGCTGAGCGCAACAACAACTTCATGGC